>JBBMFX010032752.1:0-26033 GCA_037832545.1 Rhabdalestes septentrionalis
TGACGTCAGTTATCAGTTTTCATTTGGAAATAATATTGACACCACATATTTAATGTTAACAATTAATAATATTTTGTTATTTATTTTAGTTCATTTATTCGACTCCCACTAAAAACTCAATATGACCATTCCAACGAGCCCGAGCACAGAGTTCTCCTCCACCCAGAACCGGAGAAACATTCCAATGTGCTCCGGGTCTAACGGTGCATTTCTCTCTGCAGCTCGGCTGCGGAAAAAACAGCTTTGATGGGAGGCATACAATGTTCAATGGTTCGTCCTGTAAAAACAAGTATTTTTAGCATGAATGTGGATAAAAAACACCACAGCAGGACAGTTAGAAGACTTATGAAGGTCTTTGATGGGGATCTGTGTCCAGCAATGAGGATTTTATAGGATAAATTTGAAATGACACACTTTGAGTCCCGGAGAGACGCACCCAGGGGCCACACAGTGAACTGAAGTAAGAAAAAGAGGTTATTTTGCACTTCACCGGCAGTGTTTACAGCTGACTGTTGGTGGAATAAATGCATTCAAGTTGGATTTGATGTTTGATGTTTGTGCGAGTTTTGAGCAAGATTTGTCAGGTTTTATAGCTTTATGTGAAGACGCTATCTGGCTAGCCGGTTAGCACTGGCTAATAAAGTGGCTAATAGGAGCTTGCCGGTCGGCGGGGTCTCGCCGCAAATTCAAAATGGCCTATGTGCTATTGAGGCAGAAAAAGAAAAGCAGTGTTTAGCGGTTTGTTTGTTTATAATTCTACTTCGAAAATATTAATTTACTCGAAGCTCAAAAAATGGCATTCGTGTCAGCCCTAGTGACTAGCTAACACACAATAAAACAACACACTTCTACCCTCCCTTTATCATTCACAAAAACACACATAAACAGGCCAACTGGCCACTTACCTGCCAGTTACTTGGTTACTTGGTTGTTGATCATCCTCAATATTACCGGAGATAGGTGCATGAGCTTCTGGGGGGAGACATGGCCAGCCTGTCTCCCCAACACTGCATTTGGGGGCTTGAAAGGGAAGCATGATGTGGTCAGAAGCTTTGCTCAGAGCAGGGAAGCCAAGTGGGCCGGTGGCAGCTCCACAGGTGTGTGCGTCTTGGGCATGAAAGCTGCCATGGAGCCATGGACAGATGGATTCAACAGTGGATTCAACCCTCTGTTCCTCCGCATGGATTCTCCCTATGCTGAAACCCACAACCCATCCGGTGTACAGGAAGAAGACACTGGGCAGGCCTGGGCATTGTTCAGCTAGCTCAGCTCCCCAGCTTTCTAATTATGGCTGAGATTGCTCTATTGAGCCCAGGCCCCCTAGTTTCCAGGAGGATGTCAATGAGTAGAGGCTACATTATTTAGCACCACCCAACAACCCAGAGGAGACATGGATGTAGTCAGAGAGTGAGACTGGTGAGGAGGGGACACCCCTCTCCGGACAAAGCAACTGGTAAATCCTCCTCCACAGCCCAACCAGCAGGAACATCCATCTCCAGAGCCTGAGCAGTAGGTACAGTAGTCTCTTGGGTCCAGGAAGTAAGCTCTTCTGAGTGTATACAGCAGACACACTATGAGTCCAATCAGCAGGTACAGCCTGCTCTCCAGCCTTTTTAGCCCAGTATTTCCTGATTGGAATTCTGTAGTGTCTGGCCCAGCCCTCAGTCTCATTCTCATATCTGGCATTTATTTAGGTACCTTTCCAGTCTCCTGCCTACTGTTAATTTAAATCAGAAATCCCCAACCTCTAGGCCCTGGACCAGTATTGGCCTGTGAGTCGTTTGATACAAGGCCAGACAGAAAGACAGCATAAAAATATTTTATTTACTGTCAGATTCTGAAAGAAAAGAAAAAAAATGCTTGTCTTGGTCACATGATATGGTACATCAAAGTACTTTTCAACAATTAAAATTTTTTCTTGGTTGCCCACTTGATTTTGCCAGCTTTTTAACAAAGTTTATTAGGTACACTTCCTTAGAAACGGTGAACATAAAGGTTCATAAAACCTACTTAGGCCTGCTCAGGATTTAAATTGGTCATCTGTACCTTGAATTGAAAAGCCAAACAAGAAATTGATACTTGAACCAAGACTTTATAAGCAAAAAGTGTAGAGCTTGACATAGGTGAACGGGAAAATGGAAAATGCAACGATTTTAATGTCTGATTCAAGAAACCATTATATTTTAACACATTTTTTATATTTTACACAGACTAAGACAGTTGTCGAAAAAGGCCAATAAAAGTTTAATGTGGCCTTCGGAACACTGCCCTTAGGTAAAATACTTCCAGTATATGTTTGCCTTCTCATCTTTGCAGTGCAGCATTATTCCTTCAGTGTTATGCTGTGAAACTTGCTGATTTCAATCAGTCATGAACCACAAAACTATGTTTTTGTCTTATAATAGCCATGCCCATGGTAAGGTAATCATGAGTGCACAATTAGGAGCTCCCAAATTTATTCTTGAAAAGGTCCTTAGCAGCAGCATCGATTGTAAAAGTGCTGTAAGGAAAGAGTTATTACCTATCCTCTTTGTATGGAATTAAAAATATTGCCTAACACAAATATAATCACGTCTGAGCATGGTCAATATAGGTCTGACCATTAGCCTATATGGAAAACCTCACTGGCCCTTTAAAATTGGGTTTGGTTGCTTATATTTGACAAGATTAGTGCATGCTCAGGCACACACATATTTCTGTCCAGAGAAACAACCTCTCTTGATTGCTGCATCTCTTTTTTATTGTTCATTAAAAAAAAATGCACGGGGCCTGCCGTGATTTAGCTGCACAGTTAAAAATTCCATAAGCACTTCATAACAGCAAAACTTGGTAAGTCATCCTGGCACTGAAAATGAACTGGTCGAATAAAAGTACTGTAGGATGCACACATGAATCAACTCCTGCAAAGTTAAACTGCAATACAGATATAAATGGGGCTGTCACCTCATTTTTGCCATTGGAAATAAGTTATAATGCTTGACCATGAACAATGAATAGAACAGGTCTTTGCCCAAAGAATGCAAAATGCCAACCTTTAGACAGCAATTTTTGCTAAGCAGAAAATAAGAAAGTGTGCGACAGGAAGCTCCTATGTGTTCAGCAAATATTGTTACATTCTGTTCACACCAATGAATATATCAAAATTCTTTTTACATGTTTTTAATACTTGGAACAATGCTTGGCTCCATTAGCCAAGGAGAATGAAACTATTTTAAACAGATCTAAGGATTAATGTGCCAAGTGTTGTCCGCTTTCTCTCACTGGCTAGTGGTTTGGCACAGCCACATATCTGTTTATGTTAAACAAGCATGCCAAAAGTATTTTGCTAGCACAAGGGAAGAAAGCTGAGTGAGAAAACAAGGGGATAAATACAGCTGAGGACAATATTGGGCACAAAAAGCATTGTACAAGCATGCACAGTGTTAATTAAACATTGTTGTAAAGGAGCATGAACGTGACTTTCGTCAGCTTCATATGGCGCATTTTTGCTTTCAGCTTTATGGCGTCAGAAGGGATACAACAGACAGCAGGGACAGATTCCAGTGTCTGTCTTCACTAGTGTTTTTACTGTCCCTTTCTTATTGTTTGTTAGTCAACTTATTGCCCTGCTTTCTTTTTGACATTGTTTTCTTAGGAGTCTTGTGAATTTTATACCCTTACCCCATGCATTAAATATACACTCCAGAAGTGTTCTTTTCAGCATAGAAAAAATGCCTTTTTCTCAGCAGCTAGTTCTTAAAGGACCATTTTGTAAATTACAAAACAAATGTGAGGTTTATAGAGCATTTATATCATTTAAGGATTTTCAAACCTGACAACCAAGCTCAGTTCAATATAGCAGCATGCTGTACGTAAATGAACCACCAGGAAGAGTCATGCTGTAATCTACACATAGCCCCGAGGCCACCAACAAGGTTACAATTCAGTGTGCATTCTGTGACCTCCATTTACTCAAGGTTGGAATCAAAACAACATATTTACACGTACCCATTGAACCACTGGCTCCACTTTCTTCAGAGCCTAACCTCTTCTTTGTGCACCATTGAATTATCTACCCCATTCATCCCTGGAGGGTCTGTAGGGAAGTGGGTGGGAGAGCTAAATCTTCTCACAATTGACTCTGTTCCCTCGATCAAAGAAGGCCATTGATGAACGGATCATACTGGAGAGATGCCCTGTGGTAACCTGTGTCTAAGCTATGCAAGTGAAGGAGATTACGGCATCTGCATACCTTTCTTTGGGTTTTTATACTGGAAAACGTGATCATTTCCAACCATGATCATTACCCATTACAAAGTTTTTTATAATTATTCCTTTAAGACTGTATTTAAATCACTCTGGTTTTTATTGTACCTCTTTTAAAAAGCCAGCAGGGATGATATTCTGAATGAAATCCTAATGTACATTAACTTGAGGTGCTGCTTTCACTGTGTATCCTTTGGAAGCCTACAGTAGTAAAGTTGATTTCTGATCAGCTCAACTTTTAATAATTTTATTAGCATAGCATCCCCCATGATACTGGTTAGGAGCAGCTAATAACGACTGAGGGAAAGAATGTCCCCACACTGGCCACAGTGAAATGCTTCAGTGTATAATTTCAGAGTTTCCAGAGTGCAATTTCTATCACTATCTGAAAGAAGCATGAGGTTTCTTTTATCATTGACAGCATTGCATTTATCTGAGGGAGTGTGCAC
This sequence comes from Rhabdalestes septentrionalis, assembly GCA_037832545.1. Taxonomy (NCBI): domain Eukaryota; kingdom Metazoa; phylum Chordata; class Actinopteri; order Characiformes; family Alestidae; genus Rhabdalestes; species Rhabdalestes septentrionalis. The sequence continues at coordinate 4,695 of JBBMFX010032752.1, forward strand.
GTACATAAGCTTGTGACTCCTCTATGAAGGTCTGATTTTGAAGTATAAGTGACCATTATGTCATATGCGATGCCACCATAGCACACAGTGTGAACAGCACAAAATTCTTCCTCTGCTTTTAAGTGAAGCAGCGGGCAGCCAGGAACACAGCGCCTGGGGAGCAGAGTGTGGGGACAGTACCTCGCTCAAGGATACCTCAGATGTGCTTAGAAGTCTTGGGAAGCAAATCCACGACTTTCTTATCACAGGGCAAACACCCAAAACCATAGGCTACCAGCTGCTTTTTTACACAAAGCAGAGAAAATGTTCACACATGTTTGGGTGCTTTAAGCACAACTAGCAGTTTCCATCCAACAGATTTTTGGTGAAAAGTTTTAATGAAAATCTGTTCAAACTACTTTAAAGAGATGTGTTCTGAGTGTATAGAGCTCTATATAGTTATCTCCATCCAAAAATTCAATCGCATCAGAGGCTCACTATGGAGAAATAACTGAATTTCATTTCATTGAATTGAACTGAGCTGAATTGAACTGAGCTGAATTGACCTGAATCAAGTCCAATCTAAAGGAATCAAATCAAATCAAACTCAATGTGCCATTATTGTCCTATCAGGACAGTATAATTGTCTTTAGACTCTTCAGGTCAGGAACCCATGACATTTTTGCAATCTTTATTGGCAAATAACTATTTAAACACATTATTAGTTACACCAGCTCATCCGGCTCCTGCACGGCAGGTCCATCTCAAAATATCTTCAGGAAATTAACTGTTACATTGCATTAGTCAGATTGTACTGTAGACAAAAGTCTTTTTTCTCTGCATCTGTGAGCTCTGAATACACACCCATTCTGTCCATTTCAAATTTATTCAAGTTGCGTTACTCTTAAGAGTATTACTGTGGACTGATACAGAAAGAATTAATTGCAGCTCTTGGCATATTCAGGTAAATGGCTGATATAATGACCTGTTGCATTGTGAGGACTAAATGTGTGCATGATAAGCAGACTCCAGTCTACACTTGCACATCCAGCTGTTGCTGCTGATGAATGGCAGACTTCAAACAGACGCAGGATCCCTGTGTTCATTTATGCTCTGGTGAAAAACCAAGCCACCATTGTGCCTTGTGTCCATTACGGAGTCACCTATGGCCCCCCGGCTATGTTAGCATCAAAGCAACGGGGTGGAAAAGAAGACTCAAATAGGCTGGAAGAAACATGCTTTCCTGAGTGCAGCTTTGAAGCTTCGCTTTTGATCAGCACCCTCATCCTTTCAGGTTGAGGGGCGGGGGTGGGAAGGGGGTTTATGGAAGGAATAGATTGGGGAAGACGCTCTGACAAACCAGAGAGTTGATTTGTAAGGCAGGAGCCCTGTCTCCTGTGCTTGATTATGCGAGGAGGGGTTTTGTCGTGCTCAGTAATTTTTAGCTTTTTTCTCAAGCCTAGACAAGGGAAAAGTCACATGCAAACATTCAGCACTTGAATTAGTGAAGAAAGCTTTAGGTAGAAATTAGAATTATAAAAACTGCATCACACACTCACAAAGAGGAAGCATGTTCCTGACACTGCATGACATATTGTCAGTGACATGTCTGAGGTATTGAGTGTTCCTGGCCCCCAGAAATTTGCCAGGCAGCTGATGAAGCTGTTAGCTGATTGGCATGTATGTTGAAAAGCGGGGTTGATTGTCTGTTGAAATGGGAGATAATGGTTGCATTCTGTTTGCACATATTGAGCTTTATTGATTATTTATTTATTGATTTATGATTCAGAGGTGAAATCTGTGCTAGCTAGTTGATGTCTTTGATATGTGCGAGCTGTCACTCACTGATTTAAAAAGCAAGGTACAATTACTTAGTTAGTTCAATTACAATCTGCAGAATGCTGTTTTTGTTGTTTTTTTGTTTTGTTTTTTTTGCCAAAATTCTACTTAAGTTTTCTAAGAGTGTGTTTAGAGATAAACCAAGCCATAATTTTTCGAAATGCTTGTATTTATTTATTTGTTTGTTTGTTTGTTTGTTTGTTAACTTACTTATTTACTTATATATGTATTTATTTATTTATTTATTTATTTACTTACTTGCTTACTTACATATTTACTTATTTATTCATTTAGTGTTCATTTTGATCCATCAATAAAATAATACAACAATCACTTAATCATTGTCTGAGCGCTCTGAATACCTTCTTGTTTGAACTGATTGGTCAGCACAGAAAAAATCTTGTTGACCACTTTGATGGAGGGCTTCCTGTTTTGGCACTTTTAATGGACTGAGATGCCTAAGAGACTTTGTGAAGAATTGTCTCTCATGGTTTCCTGAATGTTTGTATCCCTTTCCACTATATTTTGACGTGTTTTGATTTTGACCTTTGCTTCAACCCTTGCCTTTGATATCCCTGTTTACATTTTTTTTATTTTTGCTCTGTTTTTTGTGTGTTATGTGCCTGGTGTAACCTTCATTAATCTGTCAGCCTCAGTTCAACTTGGACCTGTGATTGGAATGCAGTTGCGGAATATCTATGTTATTCCTGTTATCTGGAGTTTACCCTGAAGAGTAACTGCTGCTGAGGCTGTCCTCTGATAATTCTTTGGCCGATGTAAACACCCCTCTACCAAACGTAATGCAGCACGGTCTGCAGAGTGTAAACTGAAAACACTCCAGGTGTCTTTGTGCATGTTTCCAATGAATGAGGGGAAAAACATGTGCAGTGCTAGAATGAAATAATGTGAGTGCAAACTGGAGAAAAATATTCTTGCTTTAAATGTTTAAAATTATTTTTTGTCACAAAATAATTTAACTCCAGGTGCAGCCAGCATGCACACACAGTACACAATCTGTTTCCCTCGAAAATTCATCTGGACATTCCGCTGCATCCCTTTATTTCTGTTTCGGAGATATGATGTATTTCTATCCCTTTCTTTAGATATGTGTGTCAGTGTAGAGAATGAACGGTAAAATATTGCACGTTTTTATTATTATTGATGCCTGACTGATGTTTCTGTCAAAAATGTAAATCTGCTCACAGTATAGGATTGTTATTTATACTCAGTCTTTCACTTACCACTATTTTACTGTCCTTTCACTAACGTTGGTCTGACATCTTTGTGTCATTTTCGATCTGCAGACCTAGAAAAGAGCATTGACACTAAGGAAAGAGAAGGCCAAGGACAAGCAGAGGACATGGACTTGGAAAGTAAGTTTTCAGGTGTTATGCTCATTGTTGAATGAAGCATGTATTCAATTTTCAAAGATGCCGTTTAGTTTGTGGTTTTGATGGGCACTTACCTGTTGGCGTTTTGGTTAAATGTTTGAGACACAGTTCAATGCTGGTCTGTGGTATGTTTGTGAACATTTCACTATATGCTGTTCATTTTACAGCTGCAGACACACACAAATATGGCTTGTATTGTCTTATCCATCCTATAGCTTTTATGATGGAGGAAGTGATTTCCTTTTTTCTTGTCCCATACTAGTTTAAAATTTCATGAATTAAAAGTAAGTTTCAAGTGGAATTCTGATTATAAATGCTTTTAAAACCTATAAACATCATATTTTTGGGCCTTAAATGCAGAAAGATATTTTTGCTTCATAATTTTTTCAAACTAATATTAATCATGACTGATTTAACCCCATCATTAACACAGCATACCCACTGGGCAGATGTTGTGCCCCACTGGTCCCCTCGAAAATTGGTCTGGACATTCCACTCACACTGTTTGATTAAGATGATGTATTACTGCTTTTTTCTGTACATGTGTGTCAGTTTAGGCAATGAATGAAGTTGAAGACACTCTCACACATACACAAATGCCCTTATATTGACTTGCCTGTCCTTCAGAATTAATGATGGAGGATGCTCACCCTCTACTCTTACCTGCACTGATCCACACCAGCAGTGAACCACGCATATAATACAGATCGTATAAGACCTTATTCAGTTTTGATCTGTTTGTTTTGTGTGTTGTGTCATCACATCATCAACATGTATGATGTTGAGAGAAAATATTTTACAAGGCTACATATATTATACATAATGTTACTATGCACTTGTCTAAAATTTAATTTACATGATAATTTCAAATTTGCTTCGAATTTATGCTTGGCTCAAAATTCGCACCACCAACCAATCCTGCTGGACAGCCCATTATAATCCACATGTGCAGTGGTCAGCAAGTACATATTTTTGGTCTCCAGTGTGTGGCAAAAATTTATATATGATAATATAATTTTGTATATTACTTCATGAGTTGTTCAATAACCTGTAGCAGAAGCAATGTCTCAAGTACTAGATGGCAAATGTTAGTAAAGAAAAATGATCAGGTCTTGGGACACTTGCCACTAGAGGCCCCCATAGGTTCAGTTTAGCTGATGGGCTTTTATTATGAAGGGTGATGTGCTTTCATTTATTATTAGACACAGCTGTGTTTTGTTAGTGCTTGGGTTTGGTTATTGGTGTTTTGTTGTATGTATTTAAGGGGTTGGTGTTTCAATATTCAGGTGGTTTATGTTCTAGATCCCCAAATCTTGACTTCTGTTAGGCCCTTGTTCATATTATATCTGGGGTTTTTTTAAATAAAGCAACACAAAATGAAAGTCTGCATGTGCGCCTGCTGTCTTTGCAAGAGAGAGGGGAAATGTGACAGATTGACCCACCGATCAAACTGGGGCAGCAGACCGGGTGACGAGCACCTGGAGATGTGGGGAGTGGCTGAAAATGAGGCAAGCTGGACCAAGCTCAGGGGTGAACTGGTGAGGACCAGTTGGTTTTCACCAGTGAGTTGGTGAATGGAGGAGAGTCGGAGGATGAGGATGTGGACTTGGGCTTCTGGAGGAGTGGGCGGATCGACAGATCCCTGATTGTGACTCCAGAGTGCATTGTGGATCCCCTTGTCCTAGATTCAACCATGTAAGAGCTTCCATTCGGAGACGAAAGCAGAGTGGGGGTCCACCAGAGTGGCCTTAGCTTACAGGCCCTGAATAAAGTTACTTTTAGTGCAGAGGTTCCAGAGGGGGTTGGCATTGGCACAGAGTATCCAGAATGGGGTTGGCCTTAGCCACAAGGCCTCTGAGAAGGGGTTGGCAGCCCTAGAAGGGTTTGGCAGTTTGAAGCCCTAGAATAGGTGGTTAGCATAACTAAGGCTCCAAACCATTTAGCTAAAGCCAAGAGCAGGGTCACTCAAAGCATTAGCAGGGCCGCTAAAAGCTCCAGCAGGGGCGCTAAAGGCCACAACATGGAGGCTAAGACCCATGTTAGGGAATCATACTACAGGGCCTGCCACCAGCAAGGCCTTCAACCCCATCAGCAAAGCCACTCCACATGCCCTGGAAAGTACCAGGACCTCAGAGCATGCTGGAAGCATGTCCTTGGAAAGGGGGTGCGGCTGGAAGTCTCCCACAGAATTTTTAAGGGGAGTACTGGGGTCTTAGAGAGCTCCCATTTAGCTCCCTGAAAGGGGAGGGGTACTCTCAGGTCTGGGGACAGTGATGGTCGCAGCCAACACAGGTTCAGTCTGGGGGATGGGCTTTAATAATTAAGGGTGATGGGTTTTCATTTATTATTCGTTTAAACTTGTGTTTAGATTTTTGTGCTTGTATTTTGTTATTGGTGTTTGGGATTGTATTGTATGTATTTAAAGGATTTGTGTTTCTATGTTCAGGTGTGCGTCAACTGTCGTGTTATTCTGGTTTGTGTTCTAGTTCCCAAAAACCTGGTTTTGTGTTCTGTTAGGCCCTTGTGCTTATTAATTCTGTTTTTGAAAATAATGCATCACAATATCGAAGTCTGTGCCTGCTGTCTTGGCCAGGAGATAAGAGGGGAAACACAAATAAAGTAGATAAGATTTTGGTAGATGTGGGGCAGGGGGTCATTGGCATTTTATATCCACAAAACAGACCTTTAACTGAGTAAAAGTTGGTGCATTGCTACTGGATGGCTCAATTTTTAAAACTGGATTGAAGCACTCGAAGTGTCCCTCAGTCCCTTAGTCCCTCAGTCCATAGTAGAAACTATTCCTGCACTTACATACATATTAGTGGTGGAGCCGAACCCGAATACAGTATTCAAAAAAGGCACACCCCTAGTATATTAGTACACCCCATAATATAACCTCAATCCACATAATTTAAAGGTTCTATACATTGTGCTATACACCCAAATTGAGAACCATGTTTGTATTGCATTGCAGCATAATAATCTAGGTACTCTATTTAAAGATAACAGTTAAGGCACAGAAAGGCAATATAATGATCACATAGAAGAACAGCTTGTTCGTAAACAGTTTGTTGATTAACTTCCTTCTATTGGCTGCGGTTCATGTGAGATCACACCTGAAGTTTTGCGATTTAAATGCCATTCTATAAGAAATTAATTTTAAATTTGTTCAGTTTTTCACAGATCCCAGTGCTGTCAATTCGAAATACTTTAAACATTCATGTATTTAACCCATTCACCAAGTGAAGCAGTGGGCAGCCAGGGCCTGGGGAGCAGTATGTGGGGACAGTACCTTGCTCAGGGTACCTCAGAGTTTCTTAACAGTCTTGGGAATAAAACCAAGACTTCCTGATTTCTGGGCAAAAGCCCTAAACACAAGGCCACCAGCTGCCGCTGTATGTTGTTCTCAAACCATGTTGTCCCATTACTTCTCAAGTAATTGTGTCAGGAAATCAGGTCTGTTAAACATAACGGATTCCTGGAACGCCCTCAAAATACATGTTTTGCATTTTACCTCTAGTTGCTCGTATCGAACATGTGTGATTCACTTCATTCCCTTAACAGTCATCCAGTTTCAGGTGAAAAAACAATAAAGCATGCCTTCCCCTCCCCCTCACTTATAATAAAAGCACTTTGCAATAATGAGTCTGAAAGCTCATTAAAGCCTCTTTTATGCGTTAAATTCTATCGAGTCATTTTGGAGGACTTTTTTTTTTCCAACTAGGGTTGGTGGATTGGGTGGGGTGTAACTCATATTCATACTCAGACAAGCAGAAAATTAGATCTGCCATCTTCCATTCGTTTAAGAGATAGTGGAGAGTAGGCAATGTATTGTTAGTCAGCACAAGTTGACTGCATCACACAAATAACGAGCAAGCGTGTCGGAAAGACAGCATGGTCTTTGAGCCTGATTCCTAGAGCTAAATAGAACAAAGCCACTGTGGGTGGACATAGTAGGGTTTTATGTTCAAAGGTCTTGGAGCAAAAGTACTGTGTTTTTACGTATAATCTAATATTAGCAATAATCAGTGGTGCCTTTTTGTGTCTGAATAGTATTTTCAGAATTAGGCTTGTTCTAATGTAATGTATGAAAATAGTCATAAATATAAAGAACTATATCACAAATATAAAGAATTATGTATTTAAGTCTATGGAGTATATACAGTGTATAGAATACATATATTTACATGTGGTTTCTCCTGTTATAAGTGAATGGCTAGATTTCTCCTGGCGAGTCATGGAAGTAAATGGTGCACATCGCCACCTACTGTACTGAAGTGGTCATGGAAGATATATTAAATGCAAATGGCTAAAAGTAGACTAAGGTAGACTGAAGTGTCAGACTGAGGTCTTTAAGGGTCCATTCAGGGAACAAATATTTAACAGTTTACTAATTTACCAATTTGTTTTTGCCATTGCCACAAACACTTACCTAATTAGTTTGATTCAAAAGAGTCAGGGTCTGAAATTGAGCAGAGTTTCTAACAGTGAATGAAAGAAGTCAGTTTGAGACATTAAATATTCCTGCATTGTGTGGAGGGAAAAGCTATGTAAAGGTTTTGACAAAAATATATTCCTCATACCAACAAACTGTTACATGACTGTAATGTAGAGTAGACAGCTTGCAAAGCCTACTGACAGCTGTTATACTGACACCTTACAGTGCAAGTATGTTTTTTCTATGAACTGACCGTTTTATACTAATTTCTTGTAATGGTGTACATTCAGTGCTGTGGAGAAACTCCTTGTAAAAGGGCTGAATAGCCCCATTCTAAGGCATATTTGAATCTGGTCCTCAAAAAGAGTTTCAGCCACTCCAACTGCATCCCAGCACTCTTAGAATGAAGCAACCCTCACACAAACCCAGCCAACGAGGACCCCCAAGGGGCTGAAAGGGCCCCCAAGAGTGCATTGGAACACTGCCACAGAGTCCCTCTTAACGGTCACTTTCGATGAATATTCACTTTTAATCATTTCATAAAAAAGTCCGCCTGGGGTGCTTTAGTCTATTCATGCTTCAGTATTTGTGTGTGAGTGTGTGAGTTTGCGCATGTGTGTGTGTATCCCACTGGTACCACCCCACACAAAAGAGATACAGGATTGCATCATCAAGGTTATGATGTTACCATCTCATCATCACACTATTTCTCATATTTTCAGTGGGCATGGAAAACAACAAAATAATCTCTTACCCTTTTTTGAAAAATAGAATATACAGAAAGTCAATATCTATATGGTAATACTGGTATAAACATAAACAAACTGATGTTTACACCTTCAGTGCTTGTTACGCTGGGACTCAGCAAAACAGAAAGAACAGAGAATGTTCTCACTGTTTGATTTAACAATGCTGTTAACACAGTAGTCTGAAAACCGTTTTCCCACTTTCAATGACACGCAAAGGTCAAAGAGTAGACAGGCAAAGCACACAGTGTACTCACGGGATCAGAGAATAGAGCTGGAGCAGTTTTAAGATGAATGATGTTTACCTGTCTAGCCACACCCTAAATATTCTCCATGTGATCCTTTCCTGTTCCTGTTTCGGATCACTTGAGCTGTGTGCACAACATTGCTGGCCATTGCAAAAGCATGCTGTAAGTCCATCTAAATAATTTCAACCAATTTTAACAAGAGGAAATATTTTTGCTGAAACTTAAACCCCAACTGATACCACACTTGTAGTAGAAGAGGAGTTTATTATGGTTTGAAGGTGACACTTGCATGGTAGATGTACATCGTGTTGGTTTTTGCTCTTACAAGTGAATGCTTAGACAAATTTAGCATAACTTCTCTGCATCTAAACACAATTTATTAATGACAAGAAAATGCTTCCGATGCAACTCGGCAGTGGAAAATGTAAGATTTTCATCATTATAATTCTTTGTAGTTTTAAAAATTCTACAGAACAAAAGGGTAGATCATTAAATATGGAAGTAGTTTATTATAATTAGCTGACAGAGATATTGTGTTATTGTTTGCTATAAGAAAAAACATTCTTTACATTTTTGGCATGTGTGTCAGTTTTTGAAACTGTAATGGAGACACTGTCATACATACAGGCATCTAAAAGCTCAAATGCTCTTCAGCCAGAAGTACATGGACTGTCTGTGGTATATTGTTTAAAGTAGCCACTAGGGCTGCAACTAACCACTATTTTGAACTACTAATCAGATTATAACTTTCATGATTAATTAATTTTTTTTTCATATTTACTAATGACTCCTGTGTAATTACCAGTTTTTACATTTAGAATCCTTCTTCACTCGCCTATCCTCCTCTTCCTCCTCTCCTCCCTCATTCCTTCTCACCTCTAAAAACTTCGATTCTTGCTGCAATTTTAGCTTACAAGCTAATATCTTACTGTGGCAAGTCCAATTTCGATTTATCCAGATATCTGACATGCCTCCTCTTCAAATGCTCATGCATTACTGAAGTACACCCATGGTAGGCAAGGTCCACTTTTCAAATGTTGCAAATATTTTTTTTGTCATCGCTTTATCTAAGGTGAAATTTTCCCAGACTTTAGAGCATATAATATGCGATGATGGCTGATTTGTGGCTGCCATTCTTCTACCGGTCGCTGAGTGCTATTGAGTGCTATAGTCTGTGTGTGGTGTATTGGTGCACTCTGCTGGAAAGAGGTGGTATTGCACAGGTAGAAAGGAAGGAAAACGTCTCACTCCATTTAAAAATATGTCTGGCTACAATTATCGACAAGCAAATTCTTCGGCGACTATTTTTATTGTCGACTTTTGTCGACAATGTCGAATAATCTTTGCACCCCTAGTAGCCACCACAATCAAAATCCTTTTTGTTACTTTGACACTGCTGCTCCACACTTTTTTGTTGATGCACTTCTTGTGCTCATTCCCACAAGAAACAATTTTGTTTGTTAATGTAAGTGCAAATAATTGTAGTAGTATCCTTCTGGCAGCATACCTACTTATATGTAATTACATGTGTAAGAGGGTGAACTGCTATTTTTCCATGAAGATTTCCTGACTGTAGCAGTAGGTTTATAATTGCTTATAATGAGTGATTACATTGTATCTGTAGCACTAAGTCAGATATGAAGCCATTCTTATGGATGTTAATGCCCTTACCCGATTACATATGTGTAATTTCTTAAAGAAAAATGTTTTTACTATCAAGATACACACTTAATACAGAAGTTTATAAAAAAAAGTTTACTACTGTAACTGTTGGGGCAGCTGGATGGCCTAGTGGTTAGGGTGTCTCTGCTCCCCGGGCGCCTCAGTGGTGGCAGCCCCCTGCTTCACTTATTGAATTGGTTAAATGCAGAGAAAACATTTCACTGTGCTGTACATGTATGACTATGCATGTGGCAAATACAATTGGTATTTGCATTTGTAATGAATCTGTAACAGTAACATTTATCAGTAGTTACACTGTAACTACACAATTATAAGGGACTCAATTGAACAGTTCTTAGTGTAAATAGTGTGACAAAATAACATTAATGACTCAAGTTGACTTAACAGGAAGCATTGCACTATGAATGTTGCCATGAATCTTGTCATGAATATTTAAAATGTAATATGTGGTGTGCAAAATAAAAAAAAAAAGATTCAGTTTAAGCTCAAGCAAGGTAATTACAGCTCACAGCTTAGTATTGAATGCACCTACCAGAAAAAAATGCTCTGGACTATGTTTATAGTCATTCTCCATAGTATCAGAACTTGAACTGGGACTGTTCATGCTCTTTAGTTGCAATCTTTTTCAGCCCATACAAACAAAACAAAATTGAGACCTGAACCGAAGGTGTGTGTAATCAAGCCCAGTGACATGCAGCGGCACCTTTGAGAATCCTGTTCAGATGCGGCTGTGAAGGTTAATTGAAAAGTGCTTTCCCTTAATAACAAGCTGAGGCAGTAGACTGTGCAAAGCCATCAGCTACCTATTGAACAAAATATTTCAAGGCAACTTGGGGCTGTTTTTAACCCTTCACTTATGGTCCATTGTCAAGAAAAACACATTTGAATGCGTATTTTGTGAGAAAGAAGTGGACAAAAGGAACAAAACTTGATGTTTTGTTCGGTGAATAGGACACAAAGACTGAATAAGATTGTGGATTGCTCTAGAAGTAGAATTTGAAAGAGATTTATAAGGCCAAATGTCAAAGCAGATATATTCAGTCCTATAGTGCAACAAAAGTCCTGTATTTTAATTTGTTCTTGAGCGAAGTTACACAATGTGGTTTAAGACATCTGTTGTAGAGTACTACAACTTTTCATTCACCTTCATTGACCAACATCAGGGTCTCCAGGTCACCACTTCAGACCAGATTAACCATCACTGGAGTCCCCTGCTCACCTGTCCAAGACCTGTTCAACCTCCATGGGCCAACTGCCCCCCACCCCCAACCAAAGCTCTCACTACTTATGCAGTTTCCAGGAGAAACTGTTACTCCTACTACTGTAAACTAGAGACTCCCACCCTCCAGACCAGTTTGACCACCCTTAACCACCTGCAACCAGCCTAATTTCTAACCAAAACTCACAAACTCTAATGGACTTTGTTAGCTATAGACCGCTAGCTGCTCATCAGTGATTACGTTTGCATACTTTTGCCTTGTATTATCAGTTATCTCCATAGTGACATTTTTTCTTCTCCCTCACTATGTAGTTTAACCAGAGGAGGATGGGTTCCCCTTGGGTTGTCTCTAGTTAAGGTTTCATCCCACAGGTTTCAGGAGTTTTTTCTTGCCTATGTTGCCTTTAGCTTCCCTCCGAGGGGCTCGGACTCAGATTCTGTAAATCCATTTTGTAACAATATTAGTTGTAAAAATCGTTTTCTGAATCAATTGCTTTGCTGTGTGTGAATACATTCATGGACCTTCAAAGAGGACTTTCAGTTTTCTGTAAACTTGTGTATTTTTTTAAATGTTGAAATGTAAACAAAATTACTCTGAGTGGTTTGTTGAGGAGCTGTTGATTTCAGAGATAACTACCACACAAATATAACAATTTTCTGTACTGTCTCACACTGTGACAGGTATGGTTTTGCAGATTGGAGCATGTCACACCACTCTGAATTATTTTAAGTGTTAATCATGCAGACAATTTGGTAAAATCAATGAAATTCCCCACTAATAAACATACAGTTTCCCATGGCATACCTATTGGGACAATGTCAAATTTGTTGTAATTTTGCAAAGGGCACATTTTTGGGGTTTGTTTTTTTAATATATATATATAATTATTCATAAGTTGTTGATGCATCTAGTTGTGCACCTTCTCAAAACATTTCCCGGATCTAGATAAAGCAGGCATTCATGAGAGTCCAGGCCACTGGAATTAATGAAGTGGTAAATGTGAAGTGTATCCCGTTATTTCCATGTGTAAATATTCAAGGGGTCTAGGACCTGGAGTGGCAACAGATCCACCAAACCAAGCCAACACACTTAGAGACAAGCACACTCAGTTGCTCAGGAAGCTTTTTTCCACCTCCTCCTTTTCATGGCTGCCAGATGATACGGCTCAGGACAATTGAAGCCAATTACAACCTACTGAGCTGAAGGGCAAAATGCCGTAGATGCTTCCCCTGCACGTTCCGTCAGTGAAAAGCCAAGTGGTTCTTTTGATCGCAGTCCCCCTTTTGTCACTGGAGGCAGTGTAGGGAAGACAGATGGGCAGTGAGAAAGAGGGGGGAGAGAGAGAGAGAGAAAGATAATGAGTGAGGGAGCGGTGAGGGTTGAGCTACAGTTCAAAAAGCAGCCCTACATGTTAAGAGCATTTACCTAACTATACAAGATGCGCATGACAGCAATAGCATTGTAAGCAGACTTATTCGCAAAGAACCCTTGGCTAGGTTGAAAGGCAACAAGTTTCTCTTTCCAACAAGGGTGGCTAGGACATTGTTAAGAAAACAAAAGCCTTTAAAATGGGATGAAAAGAAAACATGGGGGACATCTGGTTTTGGGGTTACAACCAGGGCATTGAGACGAAGAAGTGTAGGACCATTTATACAAAGCACAGCTAATGGCTCAGGAAAAGTTTTTAACAATTCTACCTGTGAGTGTATAGTTTTTTCCACACATAATATAAAGAAATCTCTATGTATGGGGGGGCGGGTGGGGGACTCTTTAACTCCTTTAGGTTTCTTGGCTGCTGCTTGGCAACATGATCCTCCTCAACAGAATTTCTAAAGGACTGAAGTCTGGTTAGGCCACTCAATGACTTTAATGTGCTTTTTTTAGCTACTGCTTTGCTACCTTGGCAGTATATTTAGAGTCATTGTCATGCTGGAAGACCCATCAACAACCCATCTTCAGTGTTTTCAACTCCATGTTTGATGTTGGGGATGGTGTTCTAATATGGCGGGTCGAGTTGATGCTAAAGAGCTCAATTTTGGTCTTATCTGACCACAGCACTTTCTCCTAATCCGTCTCTGAATCATTTAGATGTTCACTGGCAACTTAAGGTTGACTGTGCAAGTGCCTTCTTGGTGTTCTTAGGGACTGTGGTCCCAACTGCCTTCAGATCATTAACAAGCTCCTACTGTGCAGTTCTGGGCTGATTCCTTACCCCTCTCATGATCGTCCTCACACCATGAGGCAAGATATTTCTCACCAAGTGTCTTGCTGATAGTCTTGTAACCCATTCCAGCCTTGTGCAGGGATACAGTCTGGTCTCTGATGTCCTTTGACAGCTCTTTGGTCTTGCCCATGGTAGTAGAGAGGTTGGAATGGAAGAAACTGATTATGTGGATGGGTGTGCTTTATACACAGTTAAAGTTAAGGGGGACAAAATTTGTTGTGGGGGAACAAATACTTATTTCACTCAGTGACTGTTAATTTTTTGTAAGTCAGAAAACTTACTGATCAAATAATGATTTCCTCCACTGTACCTAATTATGGAAATGTATAGGTAGGTGCTGTGTGTCAAAGTTGCAAACACATGAATGCCAGGACCAAAGATTTCACAGAACACTGCCAATAGCTACATGCTGCCTCCACTTGCTTGCCTTTATTTTATTCTAATGCCATCTCTTCCATCGGTAATTGATGCACACACACACTCTAGTCTATCTGATGAAAGAAAATGTGATTCATCAGACCAGGACACCTGCTTCCATTGCTCAATTGTCTAGTTCTGATGCACACTTGCCATTTTATAGGTGCTTTTGGTGGGGAAGAGGGGCCATGGTGGGTACTGTGGCAGTATCAGAGGTGTGCAGCCCATACTCAGAGGCTGTGATGCATATTTTTCTATCATAGCCAACATTTTTTTACCAAATTTCTGAAGCTCTTTTTTGGGTTCGGAGCAGAGAGGGTAGTATTTGCCCTCCTGCACATCAGTAAGCCTCGGGCACCCATTAGTTTGTCACTAGGTCCACTAAATTGCCCTTCTTTGGACCACTTTTGTTAGATTTTAACCACTGCATACCACAATTATGCCTGGGTCAAAGTTGCTTAGATAATCACACTTGCCCATTGTTTTGGTTTCAGCTTTAGAAACTGACTGTCCAAATGCAGCCTTATATATCCCACCCCTTGACAGGTGCCATTCTATGGACAATATATTATAAACCTTATCTATATATATTATAAACAGTATATTGTAAAATGTATTCACATCATTGGTTTTGATGTTTTGGCTGATCAGTTTATATCTGATCTTAAATATACTGTTCATGCAATTCATAGGGTAGTTCCAACCATGAATTAGTAGACCCTGCTGAATGGTGATACCAGTAAGAGGTGCGGAACAGAGTAGAAGGCATAATAGTCAATTGGTTAGCTGGTTATATAAATTATTGTTAGCTGCAGACTTAAAGTGAAAATTGAATGACAAAATGTTCACCTTGAATCTAATGGATTCTTTAAATGGCACTGAAACACTTTTCCCTCTCTATGATATTGGTTCTTTCCTTTTCAATCTTCCACCACATGCTGTATGGGAAAGACTGTACAGTCTGCAGGTAAAATATAATAGCTGGTGTGAAGGGACAAGAGGGTGAAATATAAAGGAGTAAGCTTTAAAATGAAACAGAGCAGAAGAGTCAAGAGAAGGCAGCAGAAAAGATGCAAAAAAAGGTCGGGCTTTGGCATGA
Source organism: Rhabdalestes septentrionalis (assembly GCA_037832545.1). Taxonomy (NCBI): domain Eukaryota; kingdom Metazoa; phylum Chordata; class Actinopteri; order Characiformes; family Alestidae; genus Rhabdalestes; species Rhabdalestes septentrionalis. The sequence continues at coordinate 19,979 of JBBMFX010032752.1, forward strand.
CCTACATAGCTCCTACACTTGGCTGTCAGGCAGCATGGCCCTCTCTTAACACTTGGTGAATTACTTAGCATAATCGGGGGGCTGCATTTGTGCTTGAACCCCGGTGAAAGCTTCTAGCCTTATGAGACTGTCTGAGAGAGTGCATGTTTAAAGAGGAAAATGCCACGTTGAAAATAAAAATTGTGTTTGCAGAGAAAACCTTTAGACCTGGGCGGTGTAGACATAGTGAAAGAAGCAAAGGGAGATGTCAGGCCAAAAGAAATTCCAAGACAGAAAACACAGGCTTTTATTGAAACTGCCAAGAGGTGAAGTTTAAGGTCTTTGATATTCACCCAATATACATGTAATTCAATTGCTCTTGGCAGCAAATTCATTTGATAACTGTGTTTGCATTTCAAGAAGATAGCATTTTATTGTTTAAACTGAGTTTTAAAGCAGGAGTACTGACTGTGTCTGAGCCCACAATAACATTGTAGCCTTCTATTAAGCATTATCAGGGCAAGGAAATATTGAAACTTCAAAAACCTTGAGACATACGGAAAGCACAGCAATCCAGTTTGTTTTCATATATAAGAAAGTTTTATTCGAGCCACCATATAATTTTAAATATAAAGGTGCCATTAAGTGTTTGTGGCAATACCATAGAGGAACCTCCATGCTTTCCTATTGTATCTTTCATAACATCTAGGCAATGTAATTTCTCATTTTACTGTTGCATTGTGATTTGTTCCTGAGTGATAGATAGAAACCAGGGCGGGTTTCTGTGTAACAGGCAAAATCTGGTGGTCTTGGAAGTAAGAGCAAAAACTTTCAATTATTTTAAGATCACAAACAAATGCCTATTAAATTATATGGGGAAAGTGCCATGGAGGCAGAAGGATCACGGGTTGGCACCATTCCCTCACTCAGTATATTGTGCACTCCCCAGCTTTGCATTAATATGTTATCTTGGTATGAAATCTACTCTTTGCATTGCTGTAATGAAAATTAGATGTATTTTCAAGCTGAGAATGCCATTTAGACTTTTCAGTCTATATTGTTAGCTGATTATCAGTGCTTTATGCTAACCTTTATTTTTTTATCTGTGTATGGAAATAGTTCCTACAAAATCCAAATTGGTTTTGACTGATCCCGCTGTTAGGCCTGAAATGAAATGATGAATTGCGCTTAAAATTGCACAATAGCAGCAAATACTTGAGCACCAAATGTCATCATTCAATGGGTCAATGGAATGTTGGCACATTGTACACTGCAGGATATCATTTTCACTGTTCTAATACTCCTATATCATAAAAGTGAACAGTGTCCTTGATTCTGGAGAGATGTCTGTGCTGAAACACATTGAGAACCGAGTTCAGGCAAAAGAGTAACTGCAGCTGCTAATGGCATGCATCACATGGCTATAATAGAATATGAAATAAAGCATGGGCAATTTTAGTAACCTCGTTACTTTTTGTAATAATACTAAGTTTTACTGAGTGTCAGATTGTTAAAATTGTGGAATTTGTTTGTTGTTACATAGTGATATTTAATGCAGAACCCGCAGAATGCAACTGACTTTATACAAAGTCTCCGATTGTGCCTGCAAGCATAATGCCAATTACCATTAGCATCCCTCATGGGAATTTTAGTGTAGAAAACATCATGCAAGCAGAGTTTCATAAACACATTTAATACCAATACTGTCTCATTCTTTATTCTCTTATGCATTTTCACACAAAACATCTGAAGTCTATACATTTTAACACAGCCTGTTAGCCTAGGGAGTTAATCAGTCCTCTCCAGTGATATAGCCTGGTTACAAATAATATACAGTGCAAACCAGTTAATGAGAGCATGTTAATAGCAACCAGTAATGTTCAACTGGTTCTGCAGTAACCACATGCTTTTTCCTGATGTGAAATATGGGCCCCTGAATGAATATTTTGAATGGCATCTTCAAAAAATGTGTGATTTAAGCTCAAAGTAAAATGCTATACAGTAGGAACATAGAAACTTAAATCAAACTATGTGAAATTTATTATGTATAGCCAAAAGTTCATTTTTAATATAACCATGAATTGTTACAATTAATGAAGATTAGTACACAAATAAAACCTTGCAGCACAACATGTAGTCATGTAGACATTTTTTTATAAAGAACATCAAATAATTTATTAATGTTGAATTAATAAACAGCTCCAATTCCAGTCTAGAAGTACTGAGTAAATAGATTAGTTGCTGATGAAATATCACCATCTGATGTAAAACTGAAACTATACATGAAAATGTTAAGACTATAACAATCCTGCCAGGAATCCTGGTAAATAAATATCAATTTTCCTAAATGAGATGTGCAAGAGAACACAGAACCTTTCTAAAGGTCAAAACCATAATGTAACACCATTTAAGGGGTTTTCCTAGAACAGTACATTAAAGCCAAGACCGATGTAGGAGAGGCAGTCATCCATAGTCTCCATAGTCTCTTAGGCTCTTAGTCCCAAACTAACAATGTAGGCTTGCCTTTGTGTGTTGCAATTGTGGTTGTTCTCAAGCTTTCCTTTGTTCACATGATAATGCTTTTATATCTTTGGAGTTATTTTAGGCATTCCCTGAAAGCCTTGAAGGGCCCTGATAGTAGTCTCATGTTCAGGTTCCTTTGTATACACGTCATGCCCTCTCTCCAAATGATAGGCTTCATATTTTGATCTGTGCAAGAGCCAAATTAGAGAGACAGCGAATTTGTTTCTATTGAGTGAGATATCGGCGAAGTGGCAGAGTGTGAGGCTACCGCATCGATTGAGATTCCAGTCTTGGTGTGTTTTTCCTTTTTTTTTTTTTGCCCCAGGGCCGGCTTCGTTGTGTTTTTGATCAACACTGCTTATTAGCAGAGGAAAATGACAGAGAGAGAATGAGGAGAGAGAGAGAATGAGAGAGAAGCTTGGAAGCACAGTGAAATCCAAGCCTTCGATATACGTCATGAGGGACAAATCATTACTTATTCATTAATTTGGCAGATAAACATGAGATGCATATAAACAAATCTAATCAAATAGTATTTGTGTACTTTTACAGTGTACCTGCTCTATGCAGCACTTAATATGGGTTGAAAATATAGGTTGAAAAATTTTTTTATGTAAAGACAGCATATACGTTATTTGTAAGGGGAGGTTATAAAGCATTAACCAACTGGGCATTACCTTTTTGAAAACAAAACAATGTTCAGTTTGTTGTGGATAAGGAGATGTTTTCTTCAGTATCGCAACCAAATAAGATGGAGCAAAACTGAACATTACACATGATGGAACAGAGATGTTATACAATCAGTGGTGACTAATTCATATTTAATCCAAGCTCTACTCTGTCTGTTTGGCACACTTGTGTGTCCCTTTAAACTGCATAATTTCCATCATCAAATGAACACATATGGTGTTGAATGAGCAACAACTCTGTTGAAGCAGCTGGAAATAAGTGGACACTGTAAGAGGTCAACATGAGGGATTTTATGGAGGTGGATGTTGTAATATGTAGTATTGTAGAATCGAAATGAGAATCAGTTTTGACTGTCTGCTATAAATTGCAATACTGCTAAGCTAGTTTATACCTAATTGAAACTAGATGGATTTTGAACAATAACAAACTGGCAGCCATAATGAGATTGTAGCTCAGCTACAGAACAAAAATCTCCTAGTCCTTCATGGGGACTGTTAGAGATTCCGAGTGATTTAGAAAGACACAAGCACAGAGGCAGGCAGACTCACTCTGAGAGACACAGGCAGCCAGACTTCTGAAATATTCAGACAAAGTCACAGATTTAGACAGACTTGAGGATGTCCAGCCAAGGATCCATGGTCCCATGGAGAAAAAACAACCCCAAAATATGACAGCTCTTTCGCCATTTTTTTAAAGAGGGGATGAGGCTCGTTACTGTGTAAGCACTCTGCTTGACACCAAAGTGTAAGCTGTTCTTGTCTCATCTGACTGTGGAACCCTGTTCCAGTCGAAGTAGTGTCTAGTGATCAGGTCAGATTCTTTGTGGCTCAAACCTGCAAACTATTTTAAATTTCAAAATACGTTTTTAAAAAATCCAGAAAAGGAAGAGGGAAATAAAACGGGGAGAACGGACATGGAAAAGGAAGCGATAAAAAGACAGAGAAGAGCAAAGTCAAGCTTGTCTAATGAGAGGAGAGGTTAAAGTAAAGGGAGAGAGAGAAACTAACTAATAGGCAGGAGTGGGCTATAACGCAAAGGAACACAAACCAGAAACCGAAGAGTAAATGAAGGCCTCTGACGGTATTCTGTTTTATGGGACACCGCGTCATTAGCAGCAGATCTTGTAAATGCACGTTTGAGCCCCAATGAATAGGACAAATTTGCCCAACACATCCCACAGATGCTTGATAAAACTGAGATCAGTGAAATCTGAAAGCCTAGTGAACATCGTAACTCTTTTTAATGTTCTTTAAACATGAAAAAATTTTACACTCTTGTCCCCAGGTGTCTGCTTTATGCATGTATGTAAGCAAACAGTGGTACAATATATGTTCTGACAGCTTCTCATCATAGCCAGTGTAAATTTTTCCCTCAGTGTGTACTACAGTAGCTCTCTGTGGGACTAGATCAGACAAACTATCAATCAGTCTTGGACGTCCATGACCCTGTGACGGTTGACTGCTTTTCCTACCTTGGATCACTTTTGGTAGGCTTTAACTAATGGATCCCAGAAACACCCCACAAGACAAGCCATCACAATTTGGCTCTTGTCAAATCCCTACACTCAGATCCCTATCCTTGCCCATACTTCCTGCCTCAAGAACAGAGTGTTCACTTGCTGCCAAATATATCCCACTCCTTGACAGGTGCCATTGTAATGAGATAATCCATAATATTCCCTTCTCCCTCTGTGGCAAATACAACTGCAATTTTTAACATGACGTTTTTGTGATTTTGTACAACTCCGGTATATTCCTGGTGGATTTGGGTATTTATGTTGACATTTATGTTGCTTTGTATTACAGGTGTTCCAGATGGTGACAAAAACACAGTTGCTGTGGTGAATGACAGTGTCAGTGGTGCAAAAGGTGCGTGCAGGTTGTGTGTGTGTGTATCTATATGTATATGTGTGTATATATGTATGTATATATATATATATATATATATATATATATATAAACACTATAGTAAAACATTTATTTAACCCCAGTTTTTCTGTTTTTTTATATTGATAGAAAGTTCTGCAGAAAGTTCTTCCCAACTATATTGCAGAAGTTCCCATAAGTGTGCGGCACTTACAGGTCGCTTTGCTTTCACTCTCCTGTCCAGTCCTTCCTAAAGCAGCTACATGGGGTTTAAGTGTAGAGATATCTTTACTTATGTTATAACACTACATGGTCATTACATTGCCTTTCGACATTATGTCATGTATGGCCTTTTAAATATCCAGCAGCAGGACAACTGTCTATTTTTATATGCGTAATTCTTAGAGTCTGTGGTCATTCAAACTACACAACTGACCACTTCATTTGAAGTCAAGCCAGTCTGCAGATAAATTGGATGCCTAGTCTGTGTGTTATTGATACACCGCCTCACTGACATGTTTTTTTGTTGTTGTTTTTGCTAATTGTAAATCATAAAATATGGCATGAAGTACAACAACAAAACCATGTGTGAAAATACGGGTGGCTCAGTGGATAGCGGGAAATGCTGTGGAGATTTTTTTTTATGTATGCCAGTTGTCATTTAACTAACTCCTACTAAAATCTAAGAGTAAAAGGGTGCAACAACAAAATACTGCTCTAGGCTTTAGGTGCAAATTAGAAATACAGTGAATAATACATGGCATATTCCATCAGGGCCACTGCCTATGTTTAGAAGTGGGAAAAAAGCAGAGGAGTTAATTGTTAGCTAAGAGCTTACTGTGTGTGTGTTAGAGAGGGAGAGAGGGAGATAAGGAGGAAGAGAGAGAGAGGGAGAGAGAGAGAGAGAGAGAGAGAGAGAGAGAGAGAGAGGAAGAGAGAGAGAGAGAGAGAGATGGAGATAGGGAGAGAGAGAGAGAGAGGGAGAGAGAGAGGGAGAT
>JBBMFX010032791.1:0-11922 GCA_037832545.1 Rhabdalestes septentrionalis
GCAGAAACACTGTGATTGGTTAAAGGCAGAAACACTGTGATTGGTTAGAAGCAGAAACACTGTGATTGGTTAAAGGCAGAAACACTGTGATTGGTTAAAGGCAGAAACACTGTGATTGGTTAGAGGCAGAAACACTGTGATTGGTAAGAAGCAGAAACACTGTGATTGGTTAGAGGCAGAAACACTGTGATTGGTTTGCAGATTGCAGCCTTACTCCATGTTATTTTGGCCGAGGCTGACAATTAAAGATGTTGTATTGTGCAGCTTTATAAATGTGCATAAATAATCAAAAACAGCAAGTTTGGCTGGCGAATTATAACATGCATGATATGCAAAATCATTTGCATATCATTCCACATGATATGCAAATACTCAGCACAAAATTCTGATTGGGAGTGAACTGGATGCTGGTGCATGTGCAGGGACAGTATTTCGACACTGGCAAATTCACTTTAAAGGGATAAACCGTGTTGATCCAGTCTGGAGTTCACTTGCTTTGGTTTGTGTCACCACCTCCCGTCTTGCAGCTGTTCCTCTAAGCCTGTCGGCTTTCATGAGCATGTGAAGGCTTCAATACCTTACAACACACAACTTAACCTACTTCACCCGCTTCACCAGCTTCACCCACTTCACCCGCTTCACCCGCTTCACCCGCTACACCCACTTCACACACTTCACACACTTCACCCGCTTCACCTGCTTCACCCGCTTCACCCACTTCACCCACTTCACCCACTTCACCTGCTTCACCTGCTTCACCCGCTTCACCCACTTCACCCACTTCACCCACTTCACCCATTTCACCAGCTTCACCTGCTTCACCTGCTTCACACGCTTCACACACTTCACCCGCTTCACACACTTCACCAGCTTCACCTGCTTCACCAGCTTCATGTGCTTCATCTGCCAGGCGTTTCTTGCATGCTACATAATTACCCATTAAGTTCATGCTGGTTTTTTTTCACTTAGTGCCAGACGTGATCGACCAGCTGAGATGTTTGGTGTCCAAATTTTGTTGGAGCTGGTAATCACTGGTCACCCTGGTCATAATGGTGCATTCCCTTTAAAATGGGAAGTTTGAATTTCTGAGTTTCTAGAAGAAAGTTTCAACCTGAATTTGGAATCGTGATGGAACCTCACCAACCCGAACCTCAAAGTCCTAAAATGCTAATTGGTGCATATTCAGGACAGACTATATATTAGCACTCCTGTGTTATTAGTGTCTCAGTAAATCATTCAGGGATTTGTTGCTGTAGGTCGTCTGTGTGAAAGACCATGTAATGTGTTTCACTTGAGTGCAACTGATGATGGCCACCCTGCTAGAACTCGGCTGAGTTGTGATACTGACATCGTTCTTAACTTCGGCTTCCAAAGACTCCTCCTTTGCCCTGCTGAAACTGGCCACAAGTGGGCGCTCTCCAGTTTTAAAGAGAGAGTGACTGCAACACCTGCAGACGTTCAGAGCTCTTTCACATCTAAACCTCTAGTTCGTAGCTTCTCTGTTCATTATGAAAGAAAATGGGGACGAACAGCTTTTCTCAGATGTTTTTGGTGCCAGGAGCTCAGGAGGCTCATTGTACTTATATATTTATTTTTACTTCTAGTTTTTTAGTTTTAGTTCATTGTAAATGTAGTAAATACACTAGAGGTCAAAAGTTGCACACCACAGGTGTTTTATCACTTATCCATTTATTTCATAAACTGCAGAATTGTAATGTTCTTGGAAAGTTGTTTAGTGAACAACTATAAATGTATGCTCAACTCTTATGTATACCAAAAAAGGGCTAACACTAACACACACACACACACACACACACACACACACACACACATAAAGAGTCACAGTGCAGAAAAGTGACAGAAAAAAACTAATAACTGGAGATGAGGTCTACCAGTGGGATCTGTAAGACACGTAAACATCAGACACACTCTCAGACCTTGCTGGAGTCAAAGTCCTCACAAGGCTCAAAAACAAACACCATAACGGCTCATTTCTCCGTTTCTCTGATGATGAGCAGTTTCTTCTCACTGCTCAGGCTGTTCTGCCTTTGTCTTCAGGCCGGGGCTTAAGGACGATGTTGGAAAATTATAGGTTTTGGGTTAAAACAGAACTGTAGACCAGGTCAGAACACGCCCTCATGCTCTCCTCAAAAACATACCAGCCCACTCAGACCACATCCTAGTCTTTATTATGGTGGAACAGACTTGCCGATGTGGTTTAGAGCTCTAATAGCCTCTAATTTACGACTGTTTGGTAAACAGCAGTCCTGGTGTATTCTGAAACGGCTGCCTGGGGGAGTAAAGTTTTGTTCGCTTTTACAGCTCACAGTCTGCCACACCGGGCCCTAAACCACACAGACAAGTCTAAACAACCATAATAAAGATGAGTGTGCAGTTTGAGCAGGATTTGATATTTTTATGAAAATAATTTTGAGCTGTTTGGGTGACTGTTGATTTGCAGCTGCAGCTCTAAAGAAGCAACATTTGGACACTGAACATGTCTTTGCTGATTGACAGGGTCTGACGTAAGTGGAAAATTGTGCTGATTTTGTGCTGCACTACAGAAGGGATATTTTAAACCTTCATTAAAATACTAAATATATGATTACCTTTACTTGACCACATCTGAAAAGCAGGTAAACCGAATAAAGGTAAGTGTCTAGGTGCAGGATAGAGTGAAATTTAGCCCAGAAATGAATTCGAAATCCATAGAGGGAACAAGTTGTAATGTTGTTTCTGAAAACATTAATGCTAGCACCATGCTAACCTTGCTTTGGTGGGCTGGTTGTGGGTTATTTAGGGTCACGTCTATAACGGGTGGACCAGTGGCAGAGCAAACGCCCAGAACATCGACCTGAACCGCAACTTTCCCGACCTGACCTCCATCTACTACAACCGCCGGCGCTTCAGAAGTTTCCGCAGTGACCACATCCCCATCCCCGAGTCCTACTGGACGAACAAGGTGTGTTCCTTTATAGCCGTTTCTACAGTTTTTACATTTTTACCACAATAAACATGAGCATGACTGGCTAAAACAGGCTGTGGACTGAGATGATGAGATCTTCTCCCAAATAAGCCAACAACAGGCCCTGGGTTAAGTGTGAAACCCTCCTAGACCATTTTTAGAGGGCTAAATATGCTCGTACAGTGAATACGCAAGTCTGCTAAAATAGACTCGAAGCCTAACAAGAAATCTGGTAATATGAAGGCCTGAAGACCTCAAAGCCTCTTCTTATTCATTTGCATAACGACTCACTTTCCTTCCTCTCTCGGTTGACCTGAGTTCTCTGTTTGAGTTATTTGTTCCTCCTCTGTTCCTTTTTATTCTTCCACAAGCTGAGGGAGTTCTTCTTGCTTTGTGACAACTTGGTTGTAAAAAGCGCTATATAAATAAAATGTATATTGTTGAACCAAATGAATACACAGGACGAGACGTAGAATGTTATGGAGCTTGATATCATATCACAGCCTGGCTGGCTCAGTCGGGAAAGCACCCAGGACTGCTAGTCCCCACACTGAGCTTCTCTTGAGTAAGGTACTGTCCTCATACTCCGCTCCCCGGCGCCCCCCATTGGTGGCAGTCCCCTGCTTCACTTGGTGAATGGGTTAAATTCGGAGGAAGAATTTCATAGTATGTGACTATAAGGGGTCACTTTTCTTTATTGCTGTCATATTCATCTCAGTAGCACACTTATGATAAATGTAAACCACAGAAATGTGCAAATGCTCTCAGTCACGATTATTGTCTTCTCTTCACAGAATGCCGTGCCTTTTTAAAAATGTATTTATATATTAATTTTACTACCCCTTTGCCTCAGAACTCCTGAACTCTGGTACTAATATTATTCTTGATCCGCGCACTAGACTCTCCACTCTTGGTGGAAGCTCTTTCAGTGCCACTGTTCCCAAATTTTGGAACCTCTTTCCGCAATCCCTCCGTCTCATCTTTCAGACGGGATCTCTTCTTTTCAGGAAATATTTCTCTTCCACCATGCCTATGTAACATGGATTTTTCCCCTAATTGGAAAGTGACCTTGGGTTTATGAAAGGGACCATATAAATGTAACCTATTATAGGGCTGGGCGATTTGGCCTAAAATCAAAACCTCGATTAATTGAACATTTGAACTCGGATTACGATTAATGAACGATTCATTTATTTACTTTTTAAAACAAAATTTGCCTGACAAGTGTTCTACAGTAAATATGCTCACATCACAAGTGAGAGATTTTTGAATGAAGAGTGCATTTCTTGATTTTTAAATAATTGAAGGAAACACACTATCTACTATCTGTGATTATTTATTGAACATCAGTGTTGAACGACTGAAATTAAAGCACACAGTACCTAAAACGAACAGTCACTTTGTTCTTATAAAAAAAGTAAATAACTTGCTGTTTTGGAAACAAAATAAATGATCTTCAATGTTTTTCTAATTAAAAATAGTGACTGCACACGCGGTAGTGTGTTTTTAAAAGGAAAGTAATTGAAATAATCGATCTGGAATTTTTTGATCGATTATATCGATTATAATTGTCGATTAATTGCCCAGCCCTAACCTATTATCACGAGTAGTAATATTGTAGAGTAAAGATATCTTGTATCTGGTACCAACACTGAAGTGTGTCTGTTCAGGACTGATCGTAGAAGATGCTGCTGTTGGTTTTTTCTTTCCCAGGTGGCTCCGGAGACGTACGCGGTGATGAAGTGGATCAGGGCCATTCCGTTCGTGCTCTCGGCGAGTCTGCATGGAGGAGAGCTGGTCATCTCGTACCCCTTCGACTTCTCCAAACACCCCGAGGAGGAGAAGATGTTTTCACCCACGCCTGATGAGAAGGTTTGAATTCTGATTTGAGGGAGTACACGGCTTCTGTTAGCGTTTTACTGATATCAATATTGATACTGATCAGGATTCTTATCCAAACTCTTATTGACCCCAATCTTCATACCTGGGTCCATACCAGTGATTTAAACTGTGTCCTGAGTTTTTGTTTCTACAATCAGGGCGGATCCACTGATCCAATCCAGCATCCACTGTTTGGAAACACAGCTATGTGAGAAATTATTAACACCCAGAGCTGCACCATCTGAATAGTTAAAATTTACAATTCAATTCAATTTAGTGCTTTTAACAATAGTCATTGTCTCAAAGCTGCTTCACAAAATGAAGTAATATTTTGAATTAATGCAATGCCTCTGATGAGCAAGCCAAGTGTGATGGTGACAGTGGCGAGGAAAAGCTGGCAATAGGAGGAAACCGTGAGAGGAACCAGACTCATCAGGGAACCCATCCTCATTTGGGTGATAACAGAATGGAATTGTATAACATCATGTGTGTTATGCAGCTGAAGGTTCAATAAAACAGAAGTTTTTTTTTTAATTAACACGACTTCAAATTAACATGAACAGGAATCTGTCCAGAGATCAGCAGGAACTGGGACCAGTTTAGAGTTTAGAACCAGTTCTCTGTATACAACATTGAGATTAACAGTATAGAAGCATAAGAAACATAGGCATTGACTTGCTGAATGAAATGTATCTTTAAAGAGCTATAAAAAGCCACTTGGCAGAGCTTTAAGAATCTTGCTGACGTGTTGTGGTCTGCTCAGGGTTTCGAAATGCCATTTTTGGGGTCTGAGAAAGCGTTTTTAAACATTTCCATATGGCTTTTACAGTTCAAAGACAGAATGTCTGAGTTCCACATTGGTAAAGGCTTTAATATGGAATTAGTCAGTATTTAATTGTATATACATGGATTATTCCCAGTGGTGCTCCTTCCCCATGTTTTTTTTTCCACCACCAGTAACAAAGAAGTACTTGTCCTTTGAAGCACATCTTCATTTTTTGTTGCTATTTCTTTTTATTTGAAATTTCACAAGCTGCACTGACTGCTCATCCAGTTATTAGACACTAGGCGTGTAACAGTGTACCAAAATGTGACGATGCGCCTTGAGGAGTATAACCAGTTCATTAATTATGATATTTAATGTAACCTCATTGTTTAAAATGTTAAACCAGCATGGATCAACAGCCTAGTTCAGCACATTCACCTCATAAACTCCTTCTTCCCGCCCCCCCACCCTCCAGCTAAGGTCTAGTTAACTCTGAGAAATGATCAATAATCCATTTAGGTTTCATTCTAAATATTGTAGATATTAGTAAATCAACTAGAATCAAATAATGGATCCCATTCAATACTAGACTCTACTGAATGAGGGGGAAATGGCACGAAAAGACACATTTAATTGTAACTGGAATAAATAAGACCGGTGAGATCTGTTGAGATCTGACAATCTATATGAAATGAACCACGAGCCCAGAACTGAATCGTGAGTCGACTGTATCGTTAAAACCCTAATAGACTTATATACGTTACACACATTCATGTGACGTGCTTAACGTGACACAATATATTGTAGTAATGACTTAACTGCATCCTATTGCACACCTTTACCTGTAGGTGGGGCTAAAACTACAATTAAAACTTAAACGTACATACTTATTTAGTGCACACACTACTTTTTCTTGCACTTTGTAAATATTTGAAAATAGTAAACACTGTCACTCTATTACCGTTTATTGTACATCTTTTATTCTGCTATTGTCACATCCCAAACTTGAGAATCCAAGAATTTAACTACTGTGATGATGTTCCGTGTAATCTGTATACGTGTAGATTTTTAAGCAGCTGGCCAGGACGTATGCAGATGCTCACGCCACCATGTCCAACAGCGACAGGGACAGATGTGGAGCTTCGTTTGGGAGTGAGGGAGGCATCATCAATGGAGCTCTGTGGTACAGCTTCGCTGGAGGTAACATCCCAGACTGCAGAGAGGCTTTGGAATCACAGTGTGAAAAATAAATGACCATGTGTTCGGGGCAGTGGTGGTAAGGGAGTTGCCCCTGCAATCCAAAGTTTGTGTGTTTGGATCCCAGGTCTGCTAGTGTCAACAAATGAGCTGCACTTGAGAGGGAAACCTTCCCCACACGCTGCCCCCTGTTGGTGGTAGCACTCAAGCTTCACTTAATGAATGGGTGTAGAAAAGGAATTTCCCACTGTGTGGTGAGCTCATGCCTGACTATAAGGGATCACTTTTCTTTCAGCACCTCTATGTGCTCCGTCTCGTTTTTGGTCAATGGTGAATATTCCATACAGCCCAGTTTTACACCGCGGTGATAAACAGTCACTGGTCAGCGGTTATGAGACCTGGCGTAAACACACGACAAAATAAACGATTTTTTGTATATTGTATATTATTATATTTTATTGCATGTGATAAAACCTACAGGAGCTCATATTAACTCTCAGAGAAAGGCATGTGTTTTATGTTTCGGTTCTTTGCGAGGACCGAACTTCCTCATTTTGACATGGAGAATCTGCAGAAATGGGAAAATTCTGCTAAAAGAGCAGAAAGAGCCTTTTAGTAACTTAGGTTAAAAATTAGGGTCGGTGCAGGTGTCATATTACTGAGAGTATTCTGGCAGTGGAATATCCTCACAAGTGTAGTTATACAAATGTGTGTGTGTGTGTGTGTGTGTTTATTAGGGATGTCTGACTTTAACTACCTGCACAGTAACTGTTTGGAGCTGACGGTGGAGCTGGGCTGTGATAAGTTCCCTGCGGAGGAGGAACTTTATCCAGAGTGGTTGAGGAACAAGGAGGCTCTGCTCAGCTTCATGGAGTCGGTGAGTCCACCCTTCCTGAACCAGGTTTAATGGAGTAAGTTTAAGCCTGGGCAGTTCTATCGTTTCACTTTAATACATTTTGGCTTTTGCTGGTAAGACCAGTGAAGCTAGTTTATTGGTCTAAGGGATATAATCTCTATAAAGCTCCGTTATCTGGACGGTGATATGACAAAAATAAGTAGTGGAACATGTTCTGCGGTGGAGGTAGCAGAGTGGGTAGGTTACTTGCCTCTTGCCTATATGGTCATGGGTTCGAATCCTACCTCCAGCACCACCACTGTGTCCTTGAGCAAGACCTTTAACCCCAAGTTGCTCCTGGGAGACTGCCCCCTGTAGTTAGGAATGGAAGTCGCGTTGGATAAAGACGTCTGATAAACACTGTTCCTGAGTGAGTTATTTGTCTTGTTTAAGCAATGTAGAAAATGTGCAAAAACACATTTTGCTTTGAATCTCATTGGAGTTACTATGTCATTCCAGTCAAACTGTCTTATCTTTGTTTAAAATGAAAGAAATGGGAGCAAATATTTTATTGTGACAGACTGCAACGCATCTAAATATACAAGGAGCCAGGATAAATAGGGGCTTTACTGGTGAGTCTCAAGACATCTCTCTGGACCCAGTTAGCGTTTAAAAGAAAACAGTCTTGGACGCCAACCAACGTGAGACAAAAGCCATGATTTGACCTGTGGTTTGTGGCTACTCCAAATGGGCCCGTTCCAATACGACAACAAGGCCCTGGAGGAACACCAGACTGACGTGGGGGGGGGTCGAGCACATGGGACAGCATTGTTATGAACAATGTGGCAGGAACGTCCCATAAACCGCGCCAGAAACTCTTTACCCACCGCAGGAAGGTCAGATACTCAGGTCAAGTTTATTTCTGTAGGACATTATCATAGAGAAAAGCTATTCATTCTGCTTTACAGGAATAGAACACAAAAATATAAAAAACATAAAAATAGTAGGAAGTAAAGTGGGAGTGCATAGAATATCGTGAAAAGTTTAACAAAAGTGTGATGGAGGTGCGGATATTTAAAAGAATGCAGAGGAGAATAGTGTAGCTTTTAAAGCACCGGTCAGTGCAGATCTGATTCTGAGGGGAAGTCAGTTCTCCAGGCTTCTTGAAGGACTTCAAAGACTCAGGCGATGATCAGTATACTGGTGGTGCTGAATGCGGAGTGGTTGGAACTACTTTATCTAGGCTCCTTGTGTCTTTAGACTCTTTGCAGCAAGTTGCAGTAAAACATTTGTTCTCATTTCTTTCATATAGACTTATCCTCACGACGAAGCTTCAATTCAGTTTTATTTATATAGCGCTTTTTACAACTAGAGTTGTCACAAAGCAGTTGTACAGAGTCCAGGTCTGAGGCGAGGAAGAATTCCCTGAGCTGGAGGTAATAACCTCGGAAGGAACCAAGAAAGGGGAACCCATTCTCCTCTTTCTGACCAATGAGAGAGAGAGAAGTCTTTATGGAAATAAATAACAATATAAGGCTTTTGTTTATTAACATCTTGACAGACTGGCCAGCTATGGCTAAAAGACATGGTACAGTTTAGAATCAGTAGAGGTAGATTTGTTGGATAAGTAGCAGAGAGTCTGGGAAGGTGGTGACATGGGGCCCCAATGGTGATCAGTTACCAAGACAAGACAGTCTGACAGGCAGAAAATAGTCATTTTGCACTAACAAGATGATTCAAAGCTAAATATAATGAAACAAGCAGTGGCTCAAGACTACTGTAGTGTAGTAATTGTCAGTCTGAGACAATAACAAATGTGTGTGGGATCAAAGGGTCATTTGTAACACCATGTATCAGCCACTTACAGTGCTGTGTTATCATTATACAGACAGTTTTTCGAGTTTAATGATAGACCAGGGAACATTCCCACAACTCCTCTGAAGCGATGAAGGTGCCTTAAAATCTATCACCGCTAGATGGCGGTAGTGTAGCATGACAAAACAAAACCAGGACAATCATTTAAGGGGTATTTAGTTATGTATATTTTCACTGTTTTTAAACTACTCAAACTAAGATAATGTGTCTGACTTAGATGTTTTCACAGTGGCTAGTACAGTATTTTTGTATTCATAATTGCAATCTATATAAACTACCTCTGTGCTTCTGGTTCTTTGCAGAGAGGATTGTAAACACCCTGAATGTGTATTGCATGTGTCAGCACTAAAACATCAAATTTGAAACAGTGTAAGGACCCGGATCGAATTTTCGCTGCTGGGCCCATGACTATGTTGTTACGCCACTGTGTTTTCATGTTATTTTTAATACAAATACCTTTTTAAAGAGAATTTGGAGTGTGCAGAGTATGTTCACTGAGCTGTTGAAGGATATTTCAGGTCCACCGAGGCATAAAGGGTGTCGTGAGAGACACTGACGGCAACGGAATCAAAGGAGCCCTCATATCTGTTAAAGGGATACGACATGAGATCACCACAGGTAATTCCTCTGGAATGAAGTTACAACGTGATGTTTAGCTTCCAGTGTCACCTCACAGGGCATTTGATTTTGAAATGTTTCTGTATATTTCGTCAGGGCACTTGTTTCAAATCATATTGTACATTGTAAACATTACTAAACACATTTTGATCAAGGTCATCAAAGTAGTTCATTCCCAGTCCAGTCCCTGAACTGGACCAGTTTCAGAGGAATGTTTCTGCTGGTTAAGACACACAGTGACCTACGTATGAATCATTCAAGCAGAACAAAGAGTCCTGAAGTCCTGAACCAGTGAAGAACCAGGAGCAGATGGTTCCAGATGATGGGGCGGTGATCAGTATACTGGTGGTGCTGAACGCTGAGTGGTTGGAACTCTTATCTAAATGCTCCTAGATAAGGGAGTTTTGACAGAGTCTGACTGGAAATGGTGTTTTTGCATGAACAATGTGATACAAAGCAAACTATAAAGAAATGATGGCCTGCCAAAAGTAAATATAAGACAAATAATTGTGACTATTGTGCTAGAAAAAATATTGGGGATAAATGAAAAAATTAGGAAAAAACAATTGTAAATTGCACTTTATTAGAGAATTTGCTGGATATTTTTTATTTAGACACTTAATTTCCAGTAAAGTTTTCTGATTCGGAAATAATGGTTCAGCTTTTGCTTTGTTGCACTTAGAGATTAAATCTACTTATTTGTAATAGAAAAATAATGAAATGTTCCTCCAAAAGTGTTACTTAGGAGACTTTTCTGAAGAAAAAGAAAACTCTCTCTGCATGTTTTCAGCTGAGGATGGAGATTACTGGCGGCTGCTGAATCCAGGCATCTACGTCGTAAGTGCCTCCGCTCGTGGCTACTCAAAAGTGATGAAACGCATCAGGATTCCTCATACCATGCAGAAGATGGGCCGAGTGGACTTTGTGCTGAAAAGGGTGCCCTTAGAACCCGACCTTGACTACTTAAACATCCCGGAGCTCGACAACTACGAGCGCTTCGACCCCTACAACCAGTTCGAGCAGTACAGCCAGAGGGACCTTGGCGAGAACGGAGAGGAGCGCACCGAAAAGCCTTGGTGGTGGACCTACTTCAGCCAGCTGGGCATTTCTTCTCCAACCTGGCTCCTGAGGAACTATTAGGACCTGCTTAACCCTTAGAACACTAAGTGTACCAATATCTGATTTCAGTAAATACTAGGGATGCATCAAAAGGATTATTTTGGTCCGAAACCGAAAACCGAAAATGGGAAAACATCCTGGCCGAAAACCCAAATAAATGATTATTATAATTAAATAATGATAAGATATTTATTTAGCATTCAGACAATGCAAAATAAAATGTTTTCCTTGGCCCCGCATAGCATAGGCAAGTAAATATCTTCACTCATAGAACTAGTGAATTCAATTTTAATATTCTGAGTGAAGTGCTTGACCATATTGCATTCAGAATAAGTGCTGATGAAAGATGAACTACATTCTCTATAAGCTTATAACAAAATAGTGCATCAAAACAAAGTATATGAAATATATGAACAGTAATCACTGAAAAACTTTCTTTCCTTTTAAAAAACAGACAAAACATGATCATCCTGTTATACAGCAGAGCACATAGTGTGAACAGCACGAAATTCTTTTTCTGCATTTAAACCCACCAAGCGAGATTCGAATCTGATATTCTGATCACGGTAGGACAGTTGAGGCGAACAGTGTCTAGAACCGGTGTTTACCCTCAGAACTCAGAGTGTATCAGTAAACTCAGATTTCAGTAAATATAACCGGTGTAAA
>JBBMFX010032810.1:0-11922 GCA_037832545.1 Rhabdalestes septentrionalis
CACAGAGGAGAAACAGTCATGAATCAGCAAGTTCACCATTTAAAAAAGAGGAAGCAGGTCTAAATTTAAAACACAGAAACTACTTCTTTATTAAAGTGTGAAAAGGCACAGAGGAAGGATTAAAATAATCCCTTATGTTGAACTTTACTGGAGTTTACCATGGGAGACTATACATGGTGTATAAAATTGTCCTGTCAGTAAGTGTTCTCTTTATTCACTTTTTTAAATAATCTTAAAACTTGCTCTCTAGTAAGTAGAATAAGTTATTCTGGAACAAACACATGATAAGAAGAGTAACTCTCCTTAATGTTAACTGTTGTTAGAGGCACTTTGTTAACATTTCATTTACTATGTGCCATTCTCAGATTTTCAGTTCACAGTAATTTTACTGCAGGCCTTTACTGAGTGCATTCATTCTGCATTACTTACATTTTCGTCATTAACATTTACTTCCCAATTGTGTTTTTTTCATTCTGCTGTATCGTTTCTAATGCTTTTAGGTTTATTGTCTTTTTTAGAGCAGGGGTCACCAAGCCTCCTGCTGAAGATTGAATTTCTTGTCCTGTTTCACTCCAGGCCAGGTCCAACATGCAATTGGCAGAATTGAGGCAGGAAATAGAACTTTTCGGGAAAGTGGCTCTCCGTGACCAGGGCTGGAGGTAACAGCTATAGACTGTAAGATAACAGAGCTAAATTCAGTTTCTATAGTAACAGATCCTGGATGAACTAAATGTTCCTTTGTTGTTCTAAAGGATAACTCCAGGAGTTTTTGTATCTCATTACATTAACTTTAACATAAACTTCTGCTCAAGCATTTTATAGGTTTAATTATGCAATTATGAGAGTGGAGATGGACCCTCAGACTCTTCCTTTGGGTTTACAGGGTTAAATATCCAGGCACCCAAAGCCAAAGCTAGTACCACTTTAGCAGCTAATGCTAACCCCAGCATAAGTGGTAGGGCTGTAGAGCTGCTCTTGCTGGTCGTCTCCTGGGGGTTTGGGGGTAAAACATACAAAATAGCCTGGTCTTTACCCATAGAATTCGAGGCAGCACAGGTGTATTGACCACCTGGCTGAATGTCCAGCAGCTGGCTGGTGGTCCGGTACTGACTCGAGGTCTCCTGTCCAAGTGACAGCCCAGTATCTCCTTCAAAAATGTTGTCTAGACTCATCCATTGGATGTCTGGCAGAGGAGAACCTTGGATCTGACACAAAGCTTTGAGACCACCGTCCACACTGCCCTCTATGGACAAGCTCAGGATGCGTGGGGCAGCTGGTGAAGATGAACAATATGACAACACAAACAGAGGTTAATTCACAAATCAGGATTTACTTAAGACCATGTCAGGATTGTCCAATAGAAACTCATCTTATCTTCTCTAGAACAGACAAAGTTAAATTAAACTCCTTCAGATACAGTTGGTCAGCCAGGACATCCATGTCTATATTTGGTTAATTTTGTACAATGGCAAAGGTATCCAAAGCTGCTCATCACCCAGTTAAAGAGCTAACTGCATGTCTAAACCATCTCTAACTTGGTGACTAGCCCTGGTTTCACACCGTGTGTGATACAGTTTCATCCATAAACATTTACTGACACATGGACAAAATTCAGGCTTCAGATTGGAAGCTACTTTTTATTTCTATGTGTTGTACTTAAATCCATGTTTGTAAGTAGTTTTGTGTCGTATGCAGTGTTGGGAAAGTTACTTCAAAATTGTAATGTGTTATTTATTACTTGTTACTGTCATTTCAAAGTAATTTGTTACATATTTAAAATGTAAGGCATTACACTACTATTGCATTACTTTTAAATTACTCCCGCCAAAATAACTAGATAAATGGATTTGGCTGTATAAATACAGCTCATGACGCTCAATTAGCTCATAACACATCCAGTGGAAGGTGACAGAACTATCCGATGTTAGATCAGTTGTAGGCACACTCATCTCTAGGGTGACCAGATTTAGGATTGTGAAGAAAAGTCCTTAGCGCGGACTTTCTTTACCAGCTTGACCGTGGTCCAGGGGGTGTTAGATGTTTAATGTGCATCTCGGACGCCTGCACCTCGGGCTGACGGCCATTCTGGACTATTAGTTTCTGAGAGATGCCTGTAATGTGACAAATGTTTATGCAGCTCAAAATGCCGAGGGTTTCTAAAATTCCAGCCTAACGTTGGAAACTGGTCTCAAAAACAGGACATGTCCAGGAAAAGGAGGATGTCACTCTACTCTTCTCTCTGTCTGACTACAAGAAGTGAAACATTTTGCATGGACGTTTCTCCTCTGCTGATCTTGTGGTGATTTTCGCGAATTTATATGAAGGAGAAAAAAAAAGTTCTTTACGGTTAAAAAATGCATTGTAATACGCGTTACTGACGTTTGTAAATAGTAAAATAGTGCCAAAGAATCATGAGACAGGTTAATCCTGGGTTTCTCAACCACCGAGGGGCAGCGAAGGCTTTTGATTGGGCCACAGATCTAAAATCGAGACAGGCCATTGGTCTGCAAATGGTTATTTAATATCAGCTAATGTGGCCAAATGGGCCTTGGCAACATGCTATGATAGACAGAATGGCCTTAATGTCGAAAAGTTTGAGAACAATTGGGTTAAGCCTTTATTAGCCAATGGAAAACCAAACAAGCAAACTTGTGAATATTTGTTATAGGGTTAAGATTAGCAGAATGTTACCTTCCACTCTCAAACGCATTCCCATTTTATTCTCAAAGCTAATGTGTGGTTGCCCTGGCACTTCCACGCGGCAATAGTAGCGGCCACTATCCTGCAGAGCAGCACTGTTGATACGTAGTGACAGATCATGCTCCCGGTGGTTCCCCTCCAGGCGGTATCGCTGATCCTGGTTGGGCTCAGATTGGCAGTTCTGGCTGCCATTGAGGCTTGAGCAGCGGAACAGGGTGGTGCCCGCTTGGCCGTGACCCATTCGCCATAACACCTGCATGGACGTGTGGTGTGTGTGGTGTGGATGTGTAAAAGAACAGGGCAGCACCACTGGATATCCTTCAATAGCTCTGACTTCCATGGGGACTTTCATGGACCAGCCATCATCATGCGTCGCAGGAGCTGTGGGTAGAGAGTCAGTGCTTACAGTTAGAGCTGAACAACATTATCTATTAATTTTTATCACATTAACAGTTTCTGTTATACTGATATTGCATTATTAGAGAATTAGTCTTCTGACTGGGACTTTAAATTATATTTTAAGGCAGTTACTGTTACCTTTTCAAACCAGTCACCCTGAAATGTATATTCTTAAACATATAACCTAAAAAATACTATAAATTATAACCACATTATTGAATCAGGGCAGGGTAGGGATAGGGTGTCGCTGTAAGATTTGAGTATTTGTCACATAGGGCTGTGTCCCGT
Source organism: Rhabdalestes septentrionalis (assembly GCA_037832545.1). Taxonomy (NCBI): domain Eukaryota; kingdom Metazoa; phylum Chordata; class Actinopteri; order Characiformes; family Alestidae; genus Rhabdalestes; species Rhabdalestes septentrionalis. The sequence continues at coordinate 3,388 of JBBMFX010032810.1, forward strand.
CCAAGGAGGCACAGGCGCAGACTTCCATTTTCTAAGATTCTTCATTAAATACAAACCTAAACGAACCTAAAATCAGGCTTTAGGGCCAATACTTTTTCACAAAAAAGGAAAGGTGACTTAAATTTCAAAGCACACTTATCTAATAATAATTAATAATATACAAAGCCATAACCGGTGAGCTCAGAACATGTCAAAATACAAGAGACATAATTGACAGTATAAGTTTTCCATGCAACACCAGTTACTGAATCAACACCAAACATGATGTGTTCCATCACACTTTTTTGTTCTTGACGTTTGTGTAGGCTTGTGTAACCCGAAAGAACTTCATAATTTATTCTAATCTGACCATCCATCCATTTTCTACCCCTTTTATCCCACACTCGGGGTGGGGTGGAGGGGGTTGGAGCCTATCCCAGCTGCTACACCCTGGACAGTCGCCAGCACATCGCAGGGCCACACACATCCACACTCACACCTAGGGCCAATTTAGTGTGCTCAGTTAACCTATCCCCAATCACGCATGTTTCTGGTGGTGGGAGGAAACCGACGCGATCATGGGGAGAACATGCAAACTCCACACAGAAAGACCCTGTGCCCGACCCGGGTGTTGAACACAGGACCTTCGTGCTGTGAGGCAACAGTGCTAACCCCTGCGCCACCATGCCGCCTCAAATCTGACCAGCCTTCTGTTTATTCCATTATTTTGTTAAACAATGGATATACAATTGATTCAGGTCAGTAAGAATTATGCACAGTTGCACAGTCAAAGACTGGCCATCGGTTGTTGCTGGAGCTGGTGGGGCAAGGCCAAGGTGAGTTGCTCATGTACATGTGCGCTTTTATTTATTGTCATCAACTGGGAAAAGATGAATGCTATTAGGAGAAAACACCAAAGACTAACAAGTTTAAGAATGACTGCACGCCATGTGTGGTAATTTTCTACTCATTTTCATAACCGCCCAGAGGAAGACCATGCTGTTCATAGCAGTCTTCTCTGTGCCTCATCAAAAATAAACTTAAACGGGGGTTACTGAGGTCTAAGTTATTTCTCCTGTCCCCCACTTTAGGACAAATAAGTAGCAAAATAAAAAAATAAATTGAGAAGAATTTCTTTTGCAATTATAATCTTATGCTAACAAATAATATGTTTAAGATTGTTTTTAAATCTGAGACATCTTTATGATTACATTTCTTACCTGCTGAGTTGAGCAGCAGCAGGAGGGCCAGGACCCGGAAGGTTTGAGCATCCATGGTTGTACTGCACTGTTCTGGGAAGTTCTGCTAAAACCCCCCAGACATCTCCATCTCTGACTCATTGTCACACTCTTCCCACTGTGCTCTGCTCTCAACTCTCGTGTTCTGTTCAGATTTAGAAGCACCCTTTATGTTTGGGGTCACTTTGACCAGCAATTGAAACCTCGAAAAAATGTTTGAAATTTAAAGTTCTCCCCAGGTTTATAACCATTTGAATTTTCAAAAATCATGACCCATTCCTAATAATGAACAATTCAGTTACATAAGCTAACATATGCTCAGTAACTGGGAAATTGCACTCCTTGGACTCACTAAAGATTAAACCTCTTATCTCCTAACCAACAGTTTTTAAAGGGAAACATAACGTCTTCAGTCTTGGGAAGGGAACAGAAATGGAGATTTCTTTCTATCATTTCCATCTGGACACCCATCATGAGAAACAGAATCAGAAAACTTGATCCCTGAGGATCTGCCAAGACACACAGAGACAAGAACAATATAAAAGAAATGACAATAAAAACCGATACAAAATATGTAGGGTCACCTAGTGAGTGTCTGACACAGATACAGAGGCAGGACAAAGTTGACAAGCACCTAAATATCAGATATAAAACTAAAGCTATTATAAATAAACATTAATCTTAAGCAAACTAAGTTACTTAATTTAAATAAATTACTAACGATACAGATGGTTGTTCAGGAGTAGGGAAGACTGGGGATGGTTGTAACAGTTTTTACTTACATTACATTTCAGAATATAGTAAGAATTCATTATGTGTCAGCTACAAATAGACAATCCTTGCTCAGGTAGAATTAAAAAAATATGGGCTGTCAAAAGTGACAACCAACACTATAGCAGGGTAGGTTGTCCTGGTGTTATTCCAATGGAAAATATGAAAAATATAGACTTATTTTAAATGATACAATTATTTTTAAATAAATGAAACACATCTCATGTGTATAAAAACATTAAATGGGTTTAATTGGTTCCCTTTTAAACTTAATATGCAGAAATGTAAGACACCACAGGCTATGAAAAGTATTATTACTACTATGAAATCTGAAGAAACTAAATTTCTCCTCAAACTGAAGTTTAAAAGGCAGCAATACTCAAAAATACAGAGCACAGGGGCAACTACACTGTATAATTCATAACACACACCTAAAGAAAAGATGATTCTTTATCAACATTCATCAATCACTACCCACCTTAGAATAACAGTTCTGACAAACAGAAACTTGCAGACCAGTCTTTGTGGCCCCGACCCCATGACGCACTGCAGCATGCGTGACAACCAGCCCTGAAAGTATATGACAACCTACCCCAACTGACATGTTTAGATCTTTTGGAGGCTAGTTCCCACATGTATTAGCCTAGCTAAGAAAAAACATGACTAAACTTTAGCACTCTCTTTATACTTTAAAATAGTAATAATTATTTTACTGTCATCCCCTTACTGTTATAAAGAACAAACATGAATTTTCTCAAAATTTACTTTTAGATATGAAAAACAAATAACATTTTCTCACCTCAAGGTTATGCTGCTTTCACCTCCACTGTCAACGCAGATGACCACTGACATTTCTGTGTCAACCCTTTTGATCAGCACTTTCTAATGTCTGAGATATGCTGACAGTGACAACCAAACCCGCTCTCCCCTATATAAGCAATATTGAGAAAAGTAGTGATATTCAGGTGGTTAGGCTATTGCGCATAATGAAATGATTTAGAACCCATTTAAATAACTTCACATGATTGACAAATTTGTTTAAGCACCTGATAAGAACATTGCATAATCGTAGCAAAATAATTCACGTAGCGATTACAATTTAAACCTGTTACGAGATTGCACAACAAAGTAGCAACAGGCTATTCCACAGATTACTGTGTGGATGAGTGACAGAGAGACGAGTTTAACTGGAAAGTACTTCAGCCACCAGATTGTGGAATGGGTGACCTGCAGTGTCCATGATGGACTGAAGTATAGACAATATTCTCCTTTCAGCCATGGGTCCACGGAATCTAACTCCTCACCCAGCACTTTTTTAAACAGTTTGATAATGACACAGGCCACTACAGACTCATAGAACATCCACAACATGGAGTTGCAGACTCTGAATGTAAAGCTGGAAAAGCCAACCTACAGAACACTGTTATCCATGGTCAAACAGGCCACACTCTCAAAAGCCTTTCACAGCAGCCCATTGTTTTTAAGCTTCCCTTCCTGGCTGCATGCCTCCTGCCTAACAAACTGTCCAGTGAAGCTCATCGTCATCAGCGATCTCATAATCCTACAGGTTAGATTATGTTCAGTTAAGGGGGAATTTATAAATAAAATTGCATATTACAACATACTACTCTCAACGTCATCCACAGCACCCAAGACAAATGTTTAAAATGTTTATATTTCTTTGTTTTATACATTTCATTTTTAAAAAGGCCCTACAGATATTAGTGGAGTTAAACTGAGATTTAATTCTAACAAATGCTCTCACTAATTTACAGCCTGGTCCTCCTTTACACCTGGAGAAAGAGGCAGTCTCTGTTTTAAATACTGAGTAGAATGTAAAGAGACAGAAAGTGGCTCTAGAATTTCAGAACCAGAAACAGTGACTGTGTTTAAACTATTCTGATAGTACAATTACTGTGTTAATATTGCTATATGACTATTGGTATTACTATATTAACACTAGTACCATATTACTATTGCTCTATTGCTTTTATTATAGTACCATAGCTATTTTACTATTAATTTATTACAGTGCTATATTATCTTTACTACATTACTATTACTGTATTACTAATAATATATTACCAGTTTACTATTAGAATATGAATATTACTTTATTATCATTACCCTTTACCATTAATTTAGTTCAATTACTATATTACTATATTACCATTACTATGGTAGTATTATTATATTACAATTTCTGTACTGCACACCATGTTCACTTAGTGTTAATCTAATTTTTCCTGATTTAAATTAAGGAAAATGTAATGAAAAAAAAGTAATGCTTTGGGCCCTTTTGGTCCTACAGATGCATTCAATACTGAAATAGCAAAGATGGCAAAACAACTGAATCCAAGAAAGCATCATTACAGAAGATGCACTAAGATGAAAGCATATTTTGCATATTTCACACTTGTTTCCTTAGAGGCAACATTGTTATTTCCTGCTTACAGCAAGTGAATTGCAAACATGAGCTGTTGTTTACGTCGTCACCATGACAAGGTATTTATACACTACAGCATGTGTGACCTCACAGGAACTGATGATATTGATCAGACTCTCAAGTAAAGACTTGGGCTCTAAAACACACCTTGTTCTCTAGAGATAGGAAAAAATCGATTCAGTTATGTACTGCAATTATTTTGTGCAAAACATGGTGTACATTTTTTGAGGGGTGTTAGGAGGCCACATGTAAATATTACTTGCCAGAGGAGCAGACCATATTGTTTTTGCCTAAAACAACAAACAGTCTAACCATATCTGCCTTTTTTGTTGTTTTTTTTGTTACTAGTTTCAAATAAGCTGTGCGTCTATTGAATAAGACTTCAGTGGTAAGACATTTTTTACATGGATGAAGGTTTTCAAAAATGTGAAAAATGATACTTAGAATCAATAGTAATATGTATAGAACACTTACTGAATTGCAATACATTTTAAATCCGCACCTGGGCATCGTAATAATTCCGTATCGGGAGGTCCCTGGTGATTCCCAACCCAATGTTCTCTACAGGGTGGGCTGTCATTTGCAGAAGGTCCAGCACTATCCAACAGCCTATTACCACACCAACCAAAACTCACTTCAATCTGCACACACTGCACTCTCCCTCCTGTTTGCACACACTGATGTAAACAGCAAGCTGATTTAAATTCTGAAGGCCAGAGTGAGACTGAAAGAGGTCAAAAGGTCAGAATCTATGACCCCAGCTAATTTATCCCTTAGCACAGGTCGCCAAAACATTTTGAAAAGTGGGGTGATATGTCCCTCCCCGCTACAATGGTGCTGGCACCCATGCCCAGGGATTTTTTTTAGCTTATGTTATATGATTTCTCATTTGTATGAACCACCAATAAAGCTGAGGAGTGGGTTTTCCCAGCATTAAGGCTGGTCAGTGGCTATTAGCTGAGTATAGCTGGCTCCTGTTATATTTTTTAGATCTGTTCTGAAAGAGCAAAAGCTCATTTGTTTAAAGGATCATTTTACGAAATGTATAGGTCAAGTTATGAATCCTTATTTCTTATATTTTCTCTGAAATGTATTTGAACACTTCCACCCAAGTGATTGGTAAATTAAGGTTCTGGAAAAAACGCTGGACCTCAGCTGTGTAACTGTGCAGTAGAGAACCTCGTGACTCGTTTCCAGAACCGTTAGGTGTTTCTCCGTCTCTCCGAGTTCCACGTTTCTGTTGTTCAGCGCCCTCTGTCAACTCCACCTGTTTTCAGATAAGTCCCGCCCTCCTACGCTGGGATTGGCTATAAACCCAGACCCGCATTTACTACCAGCCAATTGTGACGCAGGAAGTACCTTTTTATTTTTTTCTTCCAAAATCGTTGGAACAGTTTTTTAAAACACACTATTTTTACATGACATTACAGTACACTTACTTGGCAGATGTTTTTATCCAAAGCAATTAACAAAATGAGGATCTATTTTTTTAACAATATGAGGATCTAAGTTTCAGGACAGTGTGAGAACCAGAGCAGAAGTGACTTGGTACTTGGGGGCACCCTGTTGTTGGTGACCCCTGATCTAGAACATGAAAACACAACTATGCCACAAAAGGTTAGAAATACACTTAATGGCATAAATAAGCAGACTGGGGGACACCAATGCCCAAACTCATATGCAGCGTTACTGCATATTCTGCGTATACTCTGTATTCCTCCACCACACGCAACCAAACCATTTATGGGAGAGAGCATCGAAAGGTGGTATGTCGAGACTGTTGCAATCCGAAGGCCCCCTGTATATGGTTGCAATTACAATCAACACCTTATTTACTTCACTATTATAATTGATGTATTCCTGTTAGCCAATCCCAGCGGAGGAAGCGTGATTCCCGACAACGGGTGGGAACACCTTTTACGCCGCCCCTCTCCACCACGCCCCGTGAGAGATTTCCTCCGTTGACTGGAGTTTCTCTCATGGGTGCAGCTGCCGAAGTCTGCTGTTAAAACGCGTTTATATTTAAAAACACACGATGTCTCACACGGTTGTCACAACTAGAACGACCACGACGAGCTCGTCGAGCGACGGAGGCTTTCTGAACTTCGGTTACGTCAGGACTTTCCCCGGGCTGCTGAAAGTGGCTCAAGTGGTGAGCCCGAGCTTTTACTGAGTATAACGTGTGAAAGTGCGTGTAAAATGTGTGTAAGTGTGTGTAAACGTGTTTGTGTGTATAAATGTGTTTCTAGCTACTTCATGGAATTTTCCGTTCCACCTTAAATACGTCCATCCAATGTTCACACGCTTAAGGTGGACAAGGGAGTTCCACCACGAGACAGGCGTCATTCTGTAAAAACTTAAAATTGGAGGGGGGAGGGGGGCAGAATAACCCGTTACCAGGGTAAACAGAATTGAGAAAAAAAGTAGACTTCCCTGGGAGCGGTAATGCACAACTGCCTATTACGGTTTGTTCATATTTTTTTATAAGAATTATATATCTATATATATACACTATATGGATTAAGATCACTTCCATTCTGCTTGGAAGGCTTTCTACCGGATTTTGGAGTTTCTGTGGGAATTTGTGCCCGTTTATTGTGAGGTCAGGTACTGATGTTGGTCGAGAAGGGCTGGCTCACAATCTTAGTTTCAGTTCATCCCAACGCATTTAGACTGTCCTTCACTGGAAGTAAGGGGCCTAGACCAAACCCTGAAAAACAGGTGTGTCCCAATATTGTCCATATTGTGTAGTTTGCACCAGAACTTCTTCCTACCGTGGGACCTTTATTACATGTATGGTTTATTTGAAGCTCAATTCAGGTCATCTGCAAAGATATATAAAAAAATTGTCAGTAAATGTGAACAGAACATGAGGGTAAAGCCAGAAGGCCCCAGTGCTGCTGCTGTTGATGAGTTTCCCTGGACGGTTTGTTAGATAGGAGTTGTGCAGCCAGGAAGCGAGGCTTAACAACAATGGGCTGCTGTAAAAGGCTTTTGTGAGTGTGGCCTGTCAGACCATGGATAAGATTAGATGTGATAAGAGAATATAAGAAAGAACTTTGTTTGTCCCAAGGGAAATTCTTTTGTCCTAGAAATGTTCAACAAGAGGAACAGGAGGAAATAAAGATACACAGTTAAAAAAGCACAGAACAGTAGAAAAGTGCAAAAATAATAATTAAAAAAACCCTCCAACAAAGTATTAATATAACTATAGAAATATAAATATAACTAACAATATAACTACGGCAGATATAATAAAACAGTGTTATTGGTGCAAGTGGTTACGAAAAGTGAAAGTGTTTTTGCAAGTGGTTATGAAAAATTATTTGTGCCATGAATAAAAAGAGAGGTAGCATTGTATGATGGGGGGATTCAATGACATACAGATGAGTACATAAAAGCAGATGAGTTATACTGCACGACCTGGATGAGAACCAAATTACATTAGTATTAATCCTTAGAAGATCATCTACAGAAATAGAAAGAGTTATACAGTCTTACAGCCACAGGTAGGAAGGGTTTCCTGTGGTGTTCGGTTCTGCCTTTAGAGGCGATCAGTCCTTTGCTGCATGTGCTGTGAAGGCCCATCATGGAGGCATGCATGGGGTGAGAGTAGAGTTGGCCAAATGGCCTAGAAATTAAATCTCAGATTTTTTCACAATAAATCCCGATTTTCGATTTTAATCGATATCCCCCTCCCCTCCTCAAAATCAAACTACAGATGAAAAATAAATGGTTCAAAACAAGTTTTAACTTTATTTATTTATTTATTTATTTATGTATGTATTTACTTCATGGCTACAGTGCAATCTCACACATACTTCAGGTCTAAACCTTTTAGGCTGTTAATGAATCCTGGCTTTTCCACAGTATGAACTGGCACCATATATTTTTCATTATGCATAACGACTGCATTTGTTATCACCCTCCACTGTGCCCTATTCTTATCATATGGCACTAGGTAGGCCTGTAATGATAACAAATTTTGATGGACGATAAATTGTCCCAGACATTATAAGGATAAACTGTAATATTGTCCTTGTGTCCATTTCTACTGTTGTAATGATAATGACATAATAATTCGAATGCACTAATTCAAAG
>JBBMFX010032819.1:0-11921 GCA_037832545.1 Rhabdalestes septentrionalis
TTACAAATGAAATGGAAGGAAGCAGTATGACTATTTTCCACCATGCGACACACACCCTGGTTTGATCAGCCAGCGGTGAGGGTGTATTGTGATAAATGGGCTACACAACTGATGATGTGTTGCAGGTGTGAAAAGTGAATAACAGGATAGAGATTACACACTCACCACATCAAGAGTATGTGGATGCCGTTGTCCACTTAAAGCAAGTGCTGATCTATCAGGGATTGTACACCTACTCCTATTAAGTGAACCAAATAAGGCTGTCTGGAGCCACCCCTCATTTCTTCATATTTTGCTTGCAATCACCTTGTTGGCGCAAAAGTATTATTTCTGTCTGTCTTATCTTTGGCTTATTAAGTAGATTCAATGAAAGAAATGTTTCTAAAGACACAGCCACTCAGCATTCAGCACCACCAGTATACTGATCACCGCCCCATCATCTGGAACCATCTGCTCCTGGTTCTCTTTGTTCTGTTTGAATGATTCATACGTAGGTCACTGTGTGTCTTAACCAGCAGAAACATTCCTCTGAAACTGGTCCGGTTCAGGGACTGGACTAGAAATGAGAGTCTCTGGAAGCCCTTCAGGAAGCCTGGAGAACCATTCCCCAAGACCACAAAGTGTTTTGAAATGAGGCATATATGTAATACTGTGCAAAAATATTGAGCCACCCCTCCTACCTTTAGATTTTCCTTCTAAGTGAAACTCGGTTCCACATATGCTTCAGTCAGAACATTTTCCTGCACATGGATTAAGTGTAGGTCTCGGCTGAAGTGTAACTACACCATTCAATAAACTGAATTTAGGTTTAGGTGTACTGTGAACCCAACATCAGTTAGATCTGGCCCACACTGAAGCCAGACTCTCCATAGACCCACACCAATCAGGCAGGGCTTTTCAATTTGGATGGATGCTGTCCAGTGTGCTGAAATCCCATAAGGGATTCAATTACATTGATTCAAAGATGGTCATGTGATTACTATAGGTCAGTTAAACTGCTTACTTTAGTTTACTAGCTGTGTTGATGAAATATATTTCATGCAGAACATACACATCTCCAATAAATTCACTTCAGTGTATCACCCCCCCACCCCCAGTGTCTGTTCTGCAGAATTCCAGCACCGCAGACAGCGCTGGTTTACGCTGCAACTCCTGGTTTGTGATTGGAAATTGAATACGCACAGTCAGGAGTGTGGTGGTTAACCCCATTAAACACACTATCCAGCATCAATACGATGCGCTTAATGAGGTGAACAGTGACGAAAGCGGCGCCTCGTCGTGTGCGGATGAGAGACTGGTGACTGAAAACACACCGCTGCTCCACCACCCACGCACCTGCCTGCGGGATGTCAGCACCAGCATGTGCTGTTCCCGCTCTTTACTATATATTTAATTGATTTTTTAATGTTCTGTGGTCCTCTCACACTCCATCTGACTCATCACATCACATCACATTACATCACATCATCAAGACGTGACTATGGGGTTAGAATGTGTTGTTCTGACAGAAAATTTTCACACAGTGACAACAATTCCATGGATATTAAACAACAGACTTTATAATATGCCAACAAATGCGGTCAGGATATGAAAATGACATAAATAATGAACCATAAGGTTCAGTGGAATAATATAGGGCATTTGCATTCCAGTTATCTTGTATTTTCTGGTTGAAATGTATTGTATTTTAATGTAAAGCACCAGAGTTCATAGTAAATATTTCCTTAAATTGGAACTGTCTTAAGAACAGTCTTAAATTGGAACTGTCTTAAATTACATTTCAACCTGAAATACTTTTCAATGATTTGCCAAATATAAACCAACAGGCAACAACAAAGGTCATACTGTTTATTTCCATGTGCAAATCTCCTTATCGCCGTAATTTAAATGGGTGGAGCTAAATCATTGTAGTCTAAATAAGCAGATACATACAAATGCTTGTTTTTAAAAAATAAAAATTACACCAAAGCAGAACATTCAAAACAGGCTCTGTTGTTTAATGCAGTTTTATCTATAGGCTGGTAAATGGATAATTCTTGAGTATCTTGTGCTGGTTGAACAGCAGTTTTTCTAACAGAATTCTCCTCACGAGCGTGAACTACTATAAAAGAAAGTTTTAAACCAGCTTGTACTACAAATTAGATTTAAATTTTAGACGTTATTGATTGTGAACTTTAAGAAGACAACATGGTGATGATGTGTTTTCTTTCACCTCAGAAACAAAGCCCATGTAGAACAATTTCTTAACACAGAGGATGCTAAGAAGGTGACTCATGCTTTTGTTTTCATGCCTAGGCTATTGTAATGCACTTTTTATGAGATTATCTAAAAAGACAATAGACCGATTACAGTTTGTTCCAAATGCAGCAGCAGCAGCAGCTGTGGCAGTCCTTAAGAACAGAGCATATGAAACCTGTGCTAGAAGTGGTCTGTAAAATACCTGTTTCTTTTAGAATTTATTTAAAAATTCTTTTATCAGTATCCAGAGCTATGAATGGATAAACACTTAAAAAATTTTGGAACAGAATCTGTTCCAAATACATTTTTGAGAGCTAACTTTTTTTTACGTTTCAAAAGTAAGATATGTAAACTCTTAGATCTTCTTCAAGTTGAAAAAGTATTAAGTTACATTTTTTTGTTGTGGTACACAGATGTGCTTTTATATTTCATTCTCTCCTCTTTAATCTAACTTTTTATTTATTTATATGCATTATTTTCAAATGGTTCATTCTATGTTTTATTTTTGTGGTCCGTGAAAAGAACTTTGGTAAAATAACTGTATTTTCATTATTATTATTATTATTATTATTATTATTATTATTATTATTATTATTATTATTATTATTATTATTATTATTATAAACAAACAACAAAACAACACCAGCAGCAGTAACAACAACAATAATAAGAGCTTGAACATGACACAGGCCCTTTAAATGATCTTTAAAAATGCTTTATTGCATTAAGCCACATAAAAATCTTGTGAGATGTGAGATGAGTGATTAAGATGCTCGGGTTAACACATCAGTTCTTATAGAGACTTTACTTTGGGTGACCTTTCCAATGTTCAGAAGGTTCAGAAAGTTCACTCACAGATCAATCTGTGTTAAAGAGCCCAAAGTGGTTTTGCTCAAAGAATCAAATCCTTACTAAGAGTCTAAATTTCAGTAAAAGGCCTGTAATGCTTCCTCCTTTTTCCCTCTTATTTGAAGAACATTTACAAAAACAGAGGCCTGGTCGTTACCGCCATTTGCATCATCATGAAAAAATGTGCTCCGTGATCAATGGCGGGAGGTTTGTTTACTCTAATTGGCCAAGATTAAAGCTCTGCGGCTCCTATTGACCTGGATGCTGCTAATCTAAAGGCCCTCACACACAATCAATACCTAAATAGTAGAGGTCCAGTGGCCAGGAGAGAAAAAAACGTGCAGATACAGACAGGAGCTGGACAGGTAAGTCATTACAGAGTAATGGAGAGGCAACCCTGACCAACCCTGATGACACAGGGGTCATTTACATCCATTTAAAGGGCCTGTATCATTTACTTATTTATTAACTTGCTATATTTTGAATGTCAACATTTGATAGTTTGTAAACAAATTTTATTTTAAGATTCTGTCAACAGATTGCCCATGCAAACCTCATAGGGAAAAATAAAGCTTCAATCTATTTACACACAGTATATCTGCCGATTCATTCTATAAGAGTTTAGCTCCGCCATTTAAGTTGGAGTCCTAAATCAACTACACTTTACATGAGGCAGCCGGTCTAAATCGAGTCCCATGCACATTTTTTAAAACCATTTTTCTCAGAGTTGGATAAAGTGTCTTTCTGCCGTGAGTTAACATTAGAAAATAAGTAGAATAAAAAAGTCCAGCTTCTAGAATGTTTGCATTCGTGATGTTTTGCATGTGGGTTCCTAACCATACTCCGATATGGAGCGATTTCCTGATATATTGCTCATTACTGCAAAAATTTTTGTTCTAAAAATGTCCTCATTACCATGCACAGGGCTTTACGAGGCCGTTTTATAACGTAAACAGTAATATTTCAGGGAACTGTTGTGTTTTCTGGAGTGTCTCTTTTATTAACCTTTTCATCTATAGTGCCTCATTGAGAGCATCTTCGGGCATCTAAAGGTGTAACACACTCAGAACAGAGTTTTTCATAATAACACCCACAGATTTTTGAGTTTTTTATTGATCTTTATTGATGCTGATTGACCCAGTCAGGCTGGGTCATGCAGTCTGAGAGCGAGTAGGGATTTGGGAAACAGACCAGTGAGTCGTGATCTCACATGCAGAGAGGAAAGGCAAAACAAGACTGAGTCCAATCCAGCATGTAAGATTTGCCCCATAGAACACCCAAACACACAAACACACACACACACACACACACACCAACACTGCAGTCTGTCTTAGTTCAACCTGCTCCGTGGCCTTCTCTCAGGAAAAATGACTCATAACAAATGTCCGTGCCCCCCTCACTGCAGTGTCGGGTTGAGTCATTGGTCAGGATGGCTGTGTGTGTGAACGTTTGTTTGTTTTTGTGGTTAACTCTTAGAACACGAGTGGCACGGGTCCAGGCTAGAAGTGAATATAGAAGCTCCCCCAGTTCGTGTTGGTGTTCGAGGTGTCTGACGTCATGCTGAGCTTTGTTTGGTGTTCTTATGTCAAGTAGAATATTAATATTTTTATTTAAAACATGCAATAATAGCGGCGGCATGGTGGTGTCGGGGCTAGCGCTGTTGCCTCACAGTGAGAAGGTCCTGGGTTCGACTCCCAGGTTGGGCGCATGGGACTTAAAAATGGCATTGCTCGCAAATGCCCATAAAACCAAAAATGAACAAATTTGTTTTGATTTAGGTCTATCCTACAAACCAAAGATTCCTGTGCTGTGGTGTGTTCACACGAGATTTGACTTTACTTCTAAGGGTAAATCATGTTTATTATATAAAATAACACCATAAAATTTAGAGCATGTTTATTCCCTGTCCTTTCGTATGAAGATTACATGAACTGGAACCATATTCATTTACAACTGGGGACGCAAATATGTCCAGATATGGCCGCTATGGGTGCAGGGTTTTATTATAGTACAGTGTCTTAGACAACAATTGTTTAAAGCCATTTTTCTCAGAGTGTCAAAAAAATTCTTCCTGCAGGCGAAGTTGACCTCAGAATTAATACAAAGAAACAAGAATGCAGAAAAAACATTTATTTGTAAAAACAGTAGTTGATACTGTGTGAGCTGGTGAGGAGAACACCGGTTGGGTTCCAGATTCCTTCTCGGTTCCTCCAGTCGTGGTTTGGATGGTGAAACTCCATCAGCAGCTCCTGATTTAATTTAATGAAGGACTGATCGAGTCCAACCGGATTTCTTATGGAAACTACAGTAATACTGAACTTCCACAGGGAACACATTGATATATTAAACATAAAATCATTATTTCCTGAATAATGTTATAGTTTTAATGAGCATGATTAGTAATAATAATGCAAAAAAGTACTACTCATTTTAAAATATTATTTTTACCTAAGTCTTTTGCATTTTACTGTACAGTGATGTTGGATGTTTGGACCCCACTGTGTGGGTATAAAAAACATGCCATCATGTCCTGACATTGCAGAAAAACACATTGTGTGTGTGTGCATTATGTGTAGCCCTACATGTATCCAAAAGTGACCCCTCTGTCCTCGGGGAGCTGACTAAAGCTAAACACTCTAAGCATCAGTAATGGGAGACATTAGTAACTCGGGTATTTAAGCGCTGTTGGGCTTTACCTGGCGTGTCAGACGCCGAGTCTCCCGGGCGACGAGCACGGCTCTGTTTCTGCTCAACGTAAATGAGTCCCAAGGCTGCTGTCTAATATTGTTTTACACACCGAATTCAGAAACGCGTTCACATTACACCCACCAGCCAACTAGCCACCACTGTGAACTTCCAGGCCTTATTCTTCCCCTCCCCACTTATTACTGACATACTCTCAGTTCAGATTACGCTGCAAAATAATTATAAACAACGTTCATGTCTTATCTACTTTACATTGGGTTTATATTCACAGCTTTGAGTCTTCTCTACTGGATTTTTTGTTTGTTTTTTTAAATAAAATAGGTATAAAAACATGAAAAGCAATGTAAGGGTGTGACCCAGTTGATTTAAGCCTCATATAAATAGTTCCATTCAAGAAAACAGTTCCAAAAACTAGGCCTATCTAAACATGGAGGTTCTAAGCTCAATCACCCATAAAGTATTTTTTTTAACCTAATATTTCTCTGCAGATCTACAATGAATACAAATAACAAGAATAAAGTAAACAGCGCTTTTATGTACAGCAGTGTTTGTGTAACCATTTCCAGACCTCTTTCCTCACAGAAGCCCAGTAGTACAGTATTACTTCACCGGATACCTGATATGGCTCTTTTACGTTAGTAGATTATATTAGGTGTGTTGTATATGGATTTTTATTAATCCACACAATGACAAGAAATGTAGAATCAAACCTGCATTCTTGTTACCCATTCTCAAAATTTCAACCCTAAAATAAATTCTTGGTACTTTTTACTGCTTTTTTGTTTGTTTTCTTTTATTCTAATGTCCAGTTGGGATTTGTGCAGGCAGAAAGAAACCGGCTGCTGCTTTAAAAGGCCTCAAAAAATTTCCAGAGCTGCCTTTTGCACAGAACTGTAGTTTGGATAGTAAGTCTTTGTTTTGATATCCGTAACATTGAGACTGAGAGGTACTTCCATGTTTACTTGGGGCTTACGGCACTAGCCTGTTGTTTAACACATTAATGGAAACAGATTACCATGAATGCTTCATAATCCCATCCCTGAAGGGATTAATTATACAGATTTACATCTTAGCCTTCATGAAATGTTTCATATTCTTCTCAGAAATATTCAAGAATGGTCAGTACTAAAGATACTATATTACATAAACAAAATGCTGTGGTCAGTAAGAGAGGTGGACAAGATTAAAAGATAAGGTTAGATCAAATTAAGCTGTACTTTTATTTATTTATCTTACCAACCACTGCATTTTGTGCATTAAGAATTTTTCTGGAGTGTTTATTTTGACTTTCAGGATTCGATTTCAGTTCTGGCACAAATCTCCTGTGTGGGCGGGGCTTCGCCTCATTTGCCAGCAGGTTTTTGACAGACAACTCAGCAGCAATAGCCGCCAGTTACGATCACATGATCTGAGCACAAGATTAACTCCATGATTAATCAACTGTAAGTATTGATCAAACATGGTCATTATTGATTAACACATATTTGATCAAAACTTACAATCTTCATGCAGTGGAAACATAAAAGGGGACGGAGCTACTGAACAGCCAGTAGCCAAACTGAAAAACTAGCAGCGGAACTGAAAGTCTCACAGGAGAGAATGAAGTCTGAATTAATTTAGTTTGATATTAGGAGAATTCCGAATGAGTTTTGTTTGATATTAAGATAATTTTGAATGAAATATTTTTTGATATTAGGAGAATTCTGAATGATTTTTTTTTTTTATATTAGGAGAATTCTGAATAAATTTGTTTTTGATATTAGGAAAGATTTGTTTAAAAATTTTGGCACAAATTGATTCCATACAACTTCACGTTGACTTCTGTTACTTTTTTTAAAGTCAGTTGGTGTTAAAATGATTGTCAACCAAATGTAACAGATGAGACAGAGACTGGACTGAAAAAACAAATGAGCACTCCCGAGGAGTTTAACAGATTAAAAGCTGAATAGATATTGGCCTGATTCCTTCTCTCTCTCGCCTCTGGACATGAACCTGCATTTAAAGCCCCACCTTCAGAAGGCTGTGCGTTTCTCTTTCCAGGAGCCTCATTCCCGGCCTTGGCTTCCTTGCTGCTAAACAAGTTGAGATAAGAAGCATTTAACTTGGCAAATGTAACCAAATTCCTGGAAAATTTATACCCAGGTGGCATTTGTATGCAAATATAATTCAGTAATTTAGTACAGGTGCCTCCTGAAGGTGCTTTATTAGCCAGATTATGTATTATGTTGTGCCATCTACTTAACAGAGGCATTAGCATCCGAGCTAACTTTGCAGGGCCATATGTTCCCATGAGAAAGACTACCCCGAAAAAGTATTGCAGTAGTGTGATTCCAATGTTTAATCATTAAACTGTATATATATGCAGTGTATGCATAAAATATGTTATATATATATATATATATATTTATGCATATACTGCATATATATACACACTCACACAAACACAATACAAATAAAATAACTTACAATATATATTTATATATGTAAATATTTCACTCTCTTTTTCACTCTCTCTGTCTGTCTGTCTCTCTCTCTCTCTCTCTGTCTGTCTCTCTCTCTCTGTCTCTGTCTCAGTTGTATGCAATTGATATTAATACTAAATATGACCTTTGTTTTGACTGGCTGCCCTGTCTGGTGCCTCTTAAGTGTGAGTAGCATGTATGTAACGATGTTGTAATGTCACCAAATCAATGATCGTAGAGCAGGTTGCTTTGTTTCCACATGTGGATTGAAATATCAGTGTCACTTTATCAGTGTTTATACTGAATAACAAAACAAATGACGGCTGATTTTCCTTTTATTCTCTCAGTGTAAGGATCTCCCGTTGGTTGATTCACTGTGTGTGTTTTTGTGGGATGCATTTAAAAAAAATAAAAATCTGGAATAGCCAGGGGTGACTGGTGCCTGTCAATTAACTGGAATTTCTACTTTTTGCTGACAACAGTGCTATCTCTGTCTCTAGTTTTTAATAGCAGCTCTAGTGGATGACTTAGTGTTAACCGTTGCATATTGATATTTACCAACCGAAACCGAACAGCATTTTCTCCTTATTAACTTAAACGCCTGGATGTTGACACGAACAACTTCTAAATCCATCCTGATCTATTTCATCAATCACTGATTTCATATGGTGGTTCTCCGCCGCCTGGAACCGGCTCGGATCCGTTCGGTTCGCCTCTACTTGCTGTTTTTGCTTATCCATTATGAATCTGGAACCCGGTACTATTCCTGGTTCCACCATGGCCAAGGTTCTGAGCGTGCAGAACCGATACCATATGATGACGTGTACATCCTGGGGGTTCCTGATTGGTGGTTGCTGTGGTTGCGTCCCGGTGTTTTTTTCCCAGCAGGCCGCTTTAAGCCTCGTTTGGTAAGAAACTGTCTCAAACAGACACAAACCAAGAAGAAATAAAACCCCTCTGAGCTCCTCCATTCTGACCACTGGAACGGTGTCAGGTTTTTTACCTCAGCTCGGCTCACGCTGCTTCTCCGAATGTTTATAGTTTAGTCGCTATAGCAAACAGTTGTAGTGGAAACCGAACAGGGAAGAACCGAACAGAACCAAGCTGATACCAGTCAGTGGAGAACCCCCACAAGAATAGTAGCAGGTTCCAGGTTCCAGATTTTAGTAACGGAAAAGCAAAAAAGTGAGTAGTGTGGAACCAAACTGAGCCGGTACCAGACAGTGGAGAAGCACCAATAGAGAGGTTTGTATAAAGTCAGTCTTTCTTATTAGAGAATTCAGATACTCTTATTGCTGACAAAGCATTGGCGATGGAATAGAACCCTTTGGAGAACCCGCCATGAGGCCAAAGCCACTTTTACACAGGTCAACAGGAACCGTGCTGTTCCTAAACTGTCCTGTGCAGAACTTTGATGTTCTCATGTATCTCTGTCCAGTTTGTGACTCAGTCCTCTCCAGACAGTTTACGGCTGGTGGTTTTCCCAAAACCGTGTAATGGAGCCGCGTTAACGGGGAACGTTTTTCAGAGCTGCTTTTGTGAGTGTGGTTTTATTTTTTTTGTTTGAGTTTTATTTTTTTTTCTCAGTATTGTTTAATCGTGTGATGAAAACCTAACCCGGCTAACTTGTTAGTGATGTCCTGGATCACCTCCGTGTTTCTAATAAGGTTAAAGATAAATTAGTTAGTGTCCTAATAAACGGCCACTAAAATTTGTCTTCAGCCCGAACAGACAGACCTGCCTGTGCTCGGTCGACCTCCCAGATGTTAGTTTGTATTTCTATTGTTGTTTTTTGTGTGGATGGTAAAATACAATGTTGTCATGTCAGCCTTTTAATCAATCGAAAAGTAGCGATGCAGTCAGCTCTGCTGCAGCCCATTTTTAGCTCCGCCATTGGAGTAAATTCTTGTTTGTGTGTTTGTTGAGTTAAAAAGTGTAGCTTGTGAGAATATGTGAATTTACTGCTCTGAGAAAAGCCTCTAAAGGAGAAGATTGAGACTAGACCAGCACTAAAGGGTTAAAACCCCCTATCCAGCTGCAGCCTTGATGCGAACCCGAGGCTGCGGTAACAGTCTCTAATCCATCTGATTACAAGATAACACACATAAAATATTCATCCTATTTATCGCTGCCAGCTGGTTACACTGCGGCGATTTTCTTTCATTTGTTCTTTGTTTCTTTCCATCTTACTTTCTCTCTCCTTCTTTATCATTTGTTCTCTTTTTTAATGTTCTCTGTGATCTGACTTTCATTCTTGCACTCTCGCTCTTTCTCTCTGTTGCTCCCTTTCTCTGTTACTTTCTGTCACTCTCTCTCTCTCTCTCTCTGCCTGTCTTTCTCTCCCTCTCTCTCTCTCCCTCTCTCTCTGTCTCTCTCTCTCTCTCTGTCTGTCTTTCTGTCTCTCTCTCTGTCTCCCTCTGTTTCTCTCTCTCTCTCTCACTGTTTGTCTTTCTGTCTCTCTCTCTCTGTCTGTCTGTCTTTCTGTCTTTCTGTCTCACTCTCTCTCTCTCTCTCTCTGCCTCTCTCTTTCTCTCCCTCTGTCCCTCTGTCTTTCTCTGTCTCTCTCTCTCTGTTTCTCTCTCTCTCTCGCTGTTTGTCTTTCTGTCTCTCTCTCTCTCTGTCTGTCTTTCTGTCTCTCTCTCTCTCTCTGTCTGACTTTCTGTCTCTCTCTCTGTCTGTCTCCCTCTCTCTCTCTCTCTCTGACTCATGGCTGTGCATCATGTACTGAACCTGAATGAGAGAGTGATGAGTGGCTCAGGAATGTGACTAATATAGCACAGCATTTACATACACTCAACCTGGAGAGTGTAGAAACATCTTACTGAGATGTGTGTGTGTGTGTGTGTGTGTGTGTGTGGAGAGAGAGAGAGAGAGAGAGAGAGAGAGAGCATTTATTTGAATACATATTTTAGGTAAAAATGTACAGGAGCGTACATGACCTGGGGCCTCATTTATAAAACTTTGCGTAGAACTGATACCGAACGTGTACGTACGCCCAAAAGACGAAAATGGCGTACGCAATGGAAAAGTCAGATTTATGAAAACGTGCGCACGCACACCTGCACGCAAATTCAGCTTTATAAATCGCACCCTACCTGGAATTGTTCGCACGTGGATTTTGCCGCAGGTTCCAACACGCCCCTCTTCAACCATACATGGTAAATGCAAATGACCTCATAAATATTTAAGCCCTCGACGTCAACGTCGTGGAAACTGAATGGAAAAGTTAAAAGAGAAATTTCTCCGAGACCGAAACAGACATGCTTGTGGGGGAAGTTGAAAACCAAAAAACATTGTTTGCTGATCACAGTAGTGGGGTGACAAACAAAAAGAAATGCAACAGAGTGGCGACAGGCTTTAATACAGCTGTAAACGAAGTGAGAGCTGCCAACAGGTCGGTGCCTGAAATAAAAAAATTGTCAGAGTTAAAAGTAATCCTACAAAAATACTGTTGTTGTCTCCCCCACCCCCCTCACAGAGACCAGAGAGCAGTAGGTGGGAGGAGCTACAGTGTGCAGTCCCCCCCCTCACAGAGACCAGAGAGCAGTAGGTGGGAGGAGCTACAGTGTGCAGTGTGCAGTCTCACAGAGACCAGAGAGCAGTAGGTGGGAGGAGCTACAGTGTGCAGTACCCCCCATGACAGAGACCAGAGAGCAGTAGGTGGGA
>JBBMFX010032830.1:0-11921 GCA_037832545.1 Rhabdalestes septentrionalis
CTAACATTTAAATATCTTCTCTCATAGAACTAGTGAATTCAACAAATTGCATTCAGAACAAGTGCTTTAAAAACTAGTGAAAGATAAACAACATTCTCTTTAGGTTTGTAACATAATAGTGTATCAAAACAAAGACTGAAATAAATAGACTGTAATCACTGGAAATTTGACGTTCCTTTCCAAAAACACAAACAGAAAGTGACCATTGTGCTAGGTGCTGTTAAAGTCTACCTCTGCATTTCAACCATTCAACAAGTGAGATTAGAACTCGGCACATTCTGATCACAGGCAAGAACCATAAACATTACACCAACAGCTCTTACGGACCCAAAGCGGCTCGAAGGGTTTTTTTATCCCTGCATGGAGATCGAGATAAATTAATCCCCACGGGAGAGTGAGAAAGAGAGAGAGAGAGAGAGAGAGAGAGAGAGAGAGAGAGAGAGAGAGAGAGAGAGAGTACGTACATGTAGAATATTGTTAAGCAAAAGGATTTTTTTTTCACCACTAAATTCAAATAATTACAACATTTATATAAATTCTATACAATTAAATATATAAATATGGCCCTGCGACATGCTGGCAACTGTCCAAGGTGTACCCCGCCTTCGTCTGTAGCCACTGGGATAGGCTCCAGTCCCCCCCTGACCCCGAGTGGGGGATAAAGTGGTAGAAAATGGATGAATGGATATATAAATATATAACATTTATGGGCAAAATAATTTATATTTACAGCTCTAAAAAGAACACTCTTAAATATTTATTCATACAAAAACTAATGATGCTAAAAAAGCCTCGCCTTCTCTCTCCTTCACACACATACCGTGGGTATTTCTGGTCGAGTTTCTCCATGAAGACCTGCACCACAGACACAGCCTCCGATTCGCTGATCAGCAGATTCCCAGACACATTACAGGTTAGATCTATCCAATCAGAGCGTGCAGCCTGAAAATCCAGTGGCTTGACCTGAAACGTCTGAGCCCAGTTCACCTCAGGGTCAAACCCAATCTTGTTGAAGTTATTCTCATATTCAAAGTCTCCATCAAGCTCCCATTGGTCTAAATCCTCCTCCTGCTCGTATTTGTTCTGTCTCTTCTTTCCTTCATACGCAGCTTTTTCATCCTCTCCCTCTACCACTTTATGTCTCCTGCTTGAGTGGTTGTTTTCCTCAGCAATATTAATTTCCTTCTGGTAATTTTTAGAGTCACTTACCTTATTAGGCAATAAATTACGAGCTGAAATTTGTTTGGGAGCTTGCAGCAGGCTTGCATCAACCTCAGTCCACGTTGGCTCTCTGATGCCATAATGACTAATTTTGCCTTTTGGGACACCCTTTTTGGATGGTTTATCAATAGAATCACCTAACAGTGATGGTCTAGTCATTTTATTTTCAACTGATTTGTCTCTTGACCACACAGAAATGCCATCACGTACTCTGTTATTTCTAAAAGAACCCAATCCTGCTTCTTTGACAGGCTTTTCATTCTCCTCAACAAATACAGGAGTAATGTCCTTTGGTTTACCTGTGGAAGGCTGTGCCTCTCTTTGGGTGTCATTACTAAGTAAGTTTTCTTGGAGGCCATATGTCCTGGCCTGTCCTTTCGGATCTGTTGAAAGAAACAGCTGGGTCAAATTTTCATCTTTTAGATGTTGGTCTGAAGGCCAATTTGTTGCATTTATTTCACTGGTTTCGTTCCCTGTCAGGTTCTCTTCCTGTGGTATTCTAGGTATTTCTCCATCATCGCCCCATCTCCTCCTTTCCCTCATTGTGACAGAGAAGAGTTTCCTTCGCCTCTGCATTGTGTAATCATCGTAATCATTCCCAGGCAGACCTTCAAATCTTTCCACATTCCTCGCACCCTCATCTTCTCCTGCTTGCTCAATCCCTCCATAGTCCTCCCATTGCTCTCTCCGCCTCCGTCCCATCTTGACATCACCTAAAGGAAAGTCGAGAAAGAGGGCCAGCAAATGAGAACTTTAATGGCACTGTAACGAAGTTGCTTCTAATCTGCGTTAACAGGTTTATTTCAACTGAAATTAAGAAATCAAATTCATACAAATATCCCTTTGCCCTATATGTAATTGCTCAACTAGAACACGTCTGAAGCTGAGATGACACAACACCACTTTTTCATTTACCCACTGTCACCACGTGCATTTTTTTTTTTAGAAGCAGCATCTAACCAACGCATCATGCACTGAGTACCCTAGTCACAAGCTGATTTACTTTGCCTAGATGTCAGTGAGTTGGTTGTGTCTTGTTTCTGTTTGAGGCAAGCCTTTCTGTGTTTAAGTGTCCCCCTCATTCTATTCTTGTCTGTCTGACTCAAGCTCCATTTTGTGAGAGGCTCTCCACTTTAAAGCTCTCACATGGTGGACTGTAATTTCTCTCTTTCTCTCTCTGTCTCTTGGTTCATTGAAGTGACCAGCTGAGCTGTCCTGTTGGCAGGCTAGTGCCCCTCTTTGTGGCTGCCATGAATCATGGAGCATCTGGATCTCCTTGTGACTCCTAAAGAAGAGTTTTCTAAATGCGTCGAGTCTGTTTCAGCCAGGAGCGACATCTTTGCTGCCTTGGTTGAGCAAGACCCTAGTCCCCAGTCAGGCAAAATTAGCTAGGCAAATTGTACTTCTGTTTTCAAATAATGATTGTATTGCTTTCATTCTTAGCTATGTGATTATATCAGATAACATCATTCTATAAATAAACATTTGCAATACCTCTGTATACAAAGTCCTTGTCCTTGTTCCCAGGCTTGTCCAGTTTCATGTACATAGAGAAGCCATATCTGAAAAGAAAAACAATAAGTTACACACAATAAACTGTCAGGCAAAGGTTTTTGCATACACTGAGATTTTCTATGTTTGTATGTTACTCACAAATACATTTACAGCATGTTCACCATTTCACTTCCTTTAATAGCCAGTAACAGCCATCTAATGTAATTATAATATGGATTACTGGGCAACTGTCAAAGAGCCTTTAAGTGACTGAAAATATGTGGAAACAGTAAAAAGAATCTAGAATTTGACTGTGCATTACAACACAACCACTTAATATGATGTCAGATAGACATTGTTACATTCACTTTCTGTTATAAAGGAAACTTGTTTTAATTTCCTCAACACCTTTCCAATGCTCAACAGGAATAAAAGTCACAGATAAAAGGATGGTTAACTTGTGATGTGAAAAGACTTTTGACTGTTGATCAAACTTGACATTGACAGTTGCACACTGCCACCTGCTGCAAGATCACTGTAACAAATATAATGTGCCCAGGGGTCTATGGGGATTCTAGTGTAGGGTATTATATTCTGTTCGTCGCAGTAGAGTCCACCACATGTTGTACGTCGTTAAAACAATGTAAGTCTTATAAAGGGTACAACATTTTAAAAGGGAGAGATACTTTGCTAAGATTTTAATAAAAATGTGATATTCTGAATACAGAATTATGTGGAACAAAACACATTTAATCATTTTTTTAAAGTGTGTTTTTATGTATATATGCACAGGTTTGTGTGCCTTCCTTGAAGGCCAGTTTTGTATCTGTAGTTTTAGCTCCCACATACTAGCAATGTTTGCACAGTTTGAAGAGGCTACTTGAGTTTGGCCAAGCATGCAGTGCAAATATGGCCTTGTGTGCTCTCAGTTACCTCTCCAGGTAGTAGGACTTCTCATGATAGAAACATTTGTTATCATTCTCCATGTGAGTAAGGCGAGTGTAGTCATTAGGATAAACATACAACAGGTGGACCTGCAATATAAATATACTTTAATCAAACACAGGGTAAAACAAATCAAGCTGACAAATATTATGAAGTGCAAAGACAAGAATAGACTTAATGGAGGGATGGTAAGAGTCAGGCATGAAGAAACATCCTGTTAAACACACACTTTATGCTCCCTTCATAGTTAGACAACACACACCCTGACTGATTTTTACTATTTGACATTGAGAAAACACCTTTAGAGTACACAGGGCAAGTGATGCAACAATGCAAGAGTTTGTGTTTGTTTCATTGAACGTGTGTTTAGTACATATTCAAATACTTACAAACTGTAGGCCCTGGTAGCGGAGCAAAGGCAAGCCTTTAATAATGTAACTGGGTTTATAGGCACATTCTGGTAAAACACCCCATAGGCGTGACATTTCCAGCAATGGAACTATAGAGAAACACACACACACACACACACTCTGTTGCTCTGATATTGATACAGATATGGTATTACTATTGGTCCACTAATACTGGCACATAAAATTCCAGGAAACAGTGTTATATGATACAAAAAGTTATATTTAACATACAGTGCAGATTGCGTTAAAATAAGAAATTTTATAAATCATATATAATGAAGCAGTATTATACATAAAATGATCTTGGAGTGATTCTAATTTCTAGCTATGCATTCTAGGTTCTATGCTTAGATATGCTTGCAATATATTCACTAAATTTTGCTAAGCAAGTTCCACCAACTTGGACAGAGGAACTGCCAAGAATCCAGTTTTGTTAAAGCGGTGCGGGTGGGCAAACATTATCAGCCTATTGAGAGGACTGCTGATGTGTCCATGGCATAGTGCATTTTGCCCTAATCATTTTTAACTATATTGTACATAGATTTTCTTATGTCTCTGATGTACATGTGAGTCAAGACTGGGACTGGTCAGTAAGGAAGTTTGGCAAAACCATTCAGTGTTTTCTGGAGCTCTAACCTGTATTAAAAATAGAAAATACTAATAACTCAAAGCATGCTACTAAATGACCTGCTATTAGCTACCAGCTGAAGGAAGCAAAATATCAGTGGTGTGGGATTATTCCATGTTTAAGCAGCAGTAAAAGTGCTTGTCGCAAAATCTATTACATAAGTTTCTGATCAGCTAGCAAACAACTAGCAAGGATTTCAATACAGCAAATTGTATTTTAAAACATAAACTTTGCTAAAGAAACATTAGCTTTGGAAGCATTTGATTTGTCCAGAAGGTAAATTACATTAATTCAAGATTAGAACATTTGATTTGTGGTACAGGACACTGTTTATACTTTTTTCAAAAAGAAAATACTTACAAAGTGGAATATTATAAATATCAGCTTTTTAGGCAAATACTGAGTAGATTAGTTGTTTTCGGTATCAAGAGGGAAAATATGGTACTGGTAAACCTCACAATGTCAAAAATATACACCACAGCTTTCTTCTGTCTAACAGATATATAAATATTTGTGACAGCAAGTTTGACATGAGTTGTGTGTTTGAGTACATGGGTCCTCACTCTGATAAAAGGTGTCACGAGGATCCTCTCTCAGCATGTCTGCCCCATGAGGCGGAGACCGGGCGGTGTCCTGGGGTAGTGCTACATGGCTGGCAACGGTCTGAGGAATGTGACTCACATAATTCATCTTTAGGGAAGACTCGTCTGGCACAGACACACGCAGAAACAGGCACACACAGGGTGTTTGCATTTTACAAATGATTTTCTTCACTTCTTCTCAATCAGGTTATTATGTGCGTGAATAATTATTTTAAACTGCAGCTGATTACATTTTTTTTAAATTAGCACAATGACTGCAGTGAAAGAAATATGCTAAGGTCCACCCATTTAAGAGATCAATGTGCTCACATACTGCAGCTAAATATATCACTATACACGTACTCTCTCTCCTTCCAAGCCCTTGGCGCTGCACACACAAGTGCACACATGTATATACCCTCCCCCTTTACCACACTTATACCACATACAAAACCATGTTTATACTTTCTTATAACCCCACGCACGTTCACGCATGAGAAAAAATACACATACTGCAGAAATATGAGGGCCAGAATTTATACACACACACACACACACACACACACATATATATACTAAAGACATTCTAACCTATCATTTTGGCTATTTCAGGGTGCAAGCACAGCATGGGTTGTGGGTAGGGTTGACTATTCCAGCATTACATATTACAGCTAACCACTGCTCAAAATAACACTTATGCCTGCAGATGGAGAGAGAGACAGACAGACAGGCATGCAAAACGTCCTACCAAACTTACTGGTATAAAGAGAGAGTGCCTTGGAGTCAATAACTGCAAACTTTGTCCTGGCTTGATTGAGCCGCCACTATTAAAACAAAAAAACAAAGCAAATTCAGAACATTTGAGAAAAATACACACACACACAGACACAAAAACTATCCCCACTTACTGCAACTTCAACGTGGTCTGTTCCATGATCATTTTGTTTGTGGATCAGCTCAAAGTAATATCTCTTATGCTGCTGCAGTCTGTAGGAAAATGGAAGACACTTAATCATACTGTACTGATAAATGTTAAAAGTTTTTGGGTTTTATGGAACCTGTTTTCTGAAGCATTCAGAAAACTGTGCCTTGACTTGTTTTGTGTGGAAAATGTGTGCACATCTGTACACATCGGGGCTCATTCAACATTGGTGTGTGTAAATATTATTTCTGTTTTCAGGGCCTTTACAAACACTATATGTGAGAGACCAGCATCTTACAGTGACTCTGCGTGTGCATGCATATGTGCACTTTTACACAGCGGGTTAAGGTTCACCTCTAGCTCTCTGATTTGGCTGACAGCTCTATGTTCATAGTAAAACCACCAGGCAACACTCATCATCCTTTCCTTCATCCCTCTCTCAAAGGCTCAGTCTGATCACTCTACTCAACAGCACTCTGCCCATTAACTAACTCACTTCTGAATTCTACATGTTTTGCTCCATATTCTAAAATATATTAAGCATTCATTCTTTAGTAAAGACAAAAGAAAAAAAAGAACATGAACACTCAAATATTCATCTGAATGTATAAATGACTGGTAAAATTGTACCAAATGACTAGTACAATATTTCTTAAAATATTGTTTTGTTTGTTTTTTATATATAATTCTAAATTGCACCAAAGATGGTTCAGTTATGAGTCAAATGTCTGTTTTTGGTACAACATACAACCTCTTAAACTTTTTATTAAGCCTTAGTAAATCCCAAAGGTTACATATTATTGATGCAAAATTGGATTATAAAATTATAATAATCTGTTAATGCCTGCTGTGACATCCCATCAATCCTTCCCAAAGCAACCTGGTCAAAAAATGTATACAGTCTGTTTTAATTCTATCCAAATTATATGGAGTCAAAGGAATCAATAGGTCAAAATGATTTTCAAACAAATGGGTTTCTATGTTTTCTTTATCAGTTTCCAATCATTTATCCTATTAGTATGATAAAGACAAAGCTGGGCACTGAACAATATACCCAACAAAACCTTTCTAGGTATGTGTTTTCTTACATAAATATAAAAAAGTGCCCTACATTTTTTGCTGGTACGTAGATTACAGATTTGACTTAATACATTCCATAATGGTTATAATTAATCCTGGACATATTTCAGCAAGTCCTTCAATAATTCAGAACAAAGACACACAAACACACAGACACACACACCCTTCTGTATGTAGAGTTTGGGTTAATGTGCTAATTAGGACTTCACAGGTACTCATACATACAAGATTGGCTGAGATATTTGGCTTGCATATTTCTCATATTCCCCTGGTGCAGTCCATTCTCTACCACTCTGAAAATCAAAGAGAACACACAATCCTTTCCATAAATAGTGTGCCTTCACTGAATAGGTATATTGAAAGCGATTCCAGACCACTCCCCCAATGTACACAAACCTTGCCCACAAAGGCACAGAGTTTCAGGTTGTCTGGATTCTCATCCGAACTAAGCCAGAACTCGCAGTTATCATCAGAAGCCACTGCAAAAAGAAACTCACCTGAAAAAGAAAGAGAACATAGACCAGTTAAGGAAGCAGTCTAAAATAAACAGGTATTTACAAGTACAAGTTTTACACTGACCATCAGTGTAAGGGTGGATATAGCCAAAGATCCTGAGGCCATAATTAGTCCAGCTGGGGGACACAGCCAGTTTCTTCACTGTGCTACGTGACTGCAGAAACAGTGGGACAACAAAACAGTGAAGGAAGATGTGCTGAGAAATGCTGAGTATTTGTGTAGCCATTTCAGAAGTGCACTTACATGAGGGTATAAGGGATAGTGTAGGTTTTTTCGGAGTTTTGCCACAGAGCTGCCACACCAGTCCTCGAACACATGCAGATGAGCCTGTCCTTTATACTGAAATAAAGAAAATAGGGTGATACTTTACTGAAGGACGGCATTTGTGAGGCTACATGACACTGATATCATTTTATTCACAGCAACTGACCTGAACTGTTATCCTCAGTTTCACACCACAAATGTTATGACATATGAAATATGCATTAACCCTCAGGCCCTCCTCTTTTTTACTATACACTCAGTGTCCTCATGGACACTTTTGTAAAACTACATTTTTAATTCCTTATTTACACGGTTAAATCACACAATTTTGGTTCAAATACTTTCATTCTAAACTTTACATTTGTGAAATGTATTTTTTTGTGTTTTCTTCCAGATCATGTCATTTGTCCCTTGTTGGCCAAGTGAGAAATTTTATATAATATTTTATACAATGTCCATACATTTTATATAAATTTCATTTATTGATATATACTTTGCAATTTTTACTACATAACGTTTTTAACTAACATCAGGTCTTGTTATACGTATCATATTTATATTCCTTTGGGGTTTTTTATATCCTTTAAATACCAGTTTGTTTGCACATTTGCACTTGTTAGTAAACAACCTTAAAAATAACAATGTTCTCTATTCTTAGTGCTGATGGGCCCAAAATGGGACGAGTCTGAAATATGTATCTGACAACAACATTGAACATTTTTTTCATGCACAAACACAAACCATTATCTGACATCCCTATGGTCACAGCTATGTCAAAATTGTGTCATTCATTTGTTCCACTGGAGTGCAGTAAGCCATCATACCTATTAGAAACTAAGATTATGATATACATTTGCTCGCTTGGCCAAGAAAACACTAAAAACTACATTTCAAGTGTTTAGAATGAAAGCATTTTAACCTAAATTGTATGATTTAACATTGTAAAAATCAAGGAATTAAAAATGTAGTTTCAATAGGCCAAAAGTGTCCACAAGGACATCAAGTGTTACAATTGGAGGTATGGAGCAAGCTATTGATATTTTAAATGAGATCAATTTTACACAGCATTAACACAGCAAAAAAAAAAAAAACAGAGAGAAGTGAACAAAAATATTCCACAGGAGGGCCAGAGGGTTAATGTAGGTAGGTTTATCTCAGTTGCCATCACAGGCTTATGCTGCGTTGGAGTCATGTAGCCTAATGAAAACAGGTTAGGTAAGAACACATCAAAGCGTGGCATGCATAACTTTACTACCGCTGTTGCTAGTAATCAGGATTCTTTCATAACATTGTAACTTTTGACATGAAATTTGAGGTTAAGCTTTCAACAAACCTGTAGTCAAACAAAAATTAAAATAACATGTGGTCTCCAGACAAAGCATGCAGCATTGTAAGAACCCTCATTACATCTACAGGTTGCATTTTTCCTCAATAGTCCAGACACTGAAAAGAATCAAAAGAGCAAAATAACTCTGCATTGACATGGGTTCTCTTACTGGCAAGAACCAGCCCTTCTTAATTACTGTCAAGGAAGATAAGGCTGACTTTCAAGGGGTGTCACATTGCAGGCTGGTTTCCTGATTGCCTGATACAGTACCTGACCCATACTGAATACCTAATTAGTAGCTTAATCTGATCTGAACACAAGTGCAATCCAGTATACCTTTCACTAATCAGAATTTGGGTTACTTTCTTTTACATGCCTCACACTAACGTTTAAAGTAAAGTATTGCTTCATTTCTAGTGCAATTCCAAAGCTGTACAGTATGGACAAAACTATACATGTGATACTATGGTTGCATATTGAAATATATTAAAAACACAACTATTAACATGATTAAAGCATTTGCTAGTTTGTCTAGAATGATTTACATATGCTGGAGCTTCAATTTATCAACAAATTTATCACAGCTATCCTTGGTTTTGAGGCTCACAGTACACAGTAAAGAATTTGGTTAAAGCTTGGTTTGCATTTTGTAGCTTTCTAACATACACATACATACAAGATCCATAACATAATAACAATCACTACTTCAACTACAGCTCAACCCTAGATAGTTCAGCCCACGCTTCAGAGTTTAGTAAAGCTGAGTTTTCATTTTCTTACCTCTGGCCTCCAGGGCTGAGGAATGTATTTCAATGCCCAGTTGTTGTCCTCTTCATAAACTTCAGTAAGATGGTTTCTGTAAATCTGGGACAATTACTCAATTTCAGCCTAAAAGGTGCAATGACAGATGTCTAACTTGGAGTTCTAAGAGGTAAACATGTCTTATATCTTATCAAGCTGAGGACATGAACTATATGCTGCTGTGAAGTTAGGAACAGGATCTTTCTTGCATACAGTAGTTAAACCTACTTGTGACATAAAGACTATGGCCAGCATATGTTTTTAAGCACAGCCTGCGCGTGTCCTTACTCTTCTGAATATGACTGCATCTGTCCCCATGTACTTTTCACTGAATTCCTAATGGTAAGGCCTAATTGTAGTATAATTGCAGCCCAATACAAAATGTTTTGCCAACCAATTCCTATCTGACTAATGCACACACAGACATCTGCTCATGGGTGAAAATCACAGGGGAATTAACCATGGCCAGAGTACCACAAAATATCATTAATTTCTTTATTTTTATTTTTCTAAAGTCATTTTTGTCCCCTATTTAGTGGCAAAATCTACCCATAAGC
This sequence comes from Rhabdalestes septentrionalis, assembly GCA_037832545.1. NCBI lineage: Eukaryota > Metazoa > Chordata > Actinopteri > Characiformes > Alestidae > Rhabdalestes > Rhabdalestes septentrionalis. Next base: position 10,747 of record JBBMFX010032830.1, read on the forward strand.
CAATCCATCCCCATCACATGATTCTATCAGTATTGTAGTGTAAAGGTACACACTTCCTCCAAGACACGTAAAATGCAATTCCATCTTTTCAAGCTGCTGCAAAGCGAACCATATTAGACAGTTCAACACACTTGAAGGAGAACACTAACACTAACTTTCAATTATTTTCTGCTAGCATCGTGCTGATATAGAGGGAGAGACAGTTTTTCCTACACACAGAACGTGTGAAGCTGTAGCATTGCCAGTGATTCCTCAATGAAATCTCTACACTCAGAACTAAATCATTGTTAAGGTCCCCTATCCTTCAATTTCTCTAAAACATGCATATTACCTTCACAACAGTCACTTTTTGACAGACCTTTAATAATAACAAGACTGCAATGAAACGTAGTAAAATATTTGTTTTCTATGAAAACTCTATGAAACATTTGAAAATGTGTGTGCAAGGACTCACCTGTCTCCTCACAGATGTTCTTTTGTAAGCTGTCTGGCCATTTTGTTGATTGTCATCTAAAGAGAAAGAAGGAAAAGTATAAGATATTAAATAATAAATATGAAGCTTTGTATTATCAAGTTATATTTGATCACATGTTGTGCGTGAGGATGCTAGAAAGAGAAAGAAATATGGGGAAAGAGAGAGATTAAGAGAGAAAGATCAGAATCGGCATTTGATTTCTTCTGATAGTTTAAGTTTTCTCTAAATGGACTGAAATAGTTTACATTTGAAAATGAAACTTCAGAAGGCACTGCACTAACACTATCGGCAGAATGACCTGCTAGTCAATGTCTTAAAAAACAATCTGCCTTTATTACCTATTTAACATCAAAAGTGCATTGTGTACAAATATATCAAGTGAAGGATGGAATGGAAGGTGAAATGTTTCGTGTGCGTGAAGTCAGATGTTCAATTCACAGGCTATGGACTGCCCTTGTGAATGACACACACACACATACACACACACATGCACCAAAAAGTGGGCTTGAAGGGGGGATTCCATTTTATTAATATTTTACCTGTGTCAGGATGCATCAGAGCCAATGGTAACTGTACACTCACACTCACTGCAACATGGGACCATCCAATTGAATGTTTAAGAGAAGGGAGTGTGTGTGTGTGTGTGTGTGTGTGTGTGTGTGTGTGTGTGTGTGTGTGTGTGTGTGTGTGTGTGTGTGTG
>JBBMFX010032838.1:0-11921 GCA_037832545.1 Rhabdalestes septentrionalis
CACACACACACACACACACACACACACACACACACACACACACACACACACACACACACACACAGACGGATGTGACATTAGTAGCTTGAGGTAAAACAATTCTGCCACATTTTCTGCCTCGCTAAGTCCCTTGCTGTTTGTAACATCTGTATATCAGAATGTAAGAAGCATGCTTTGTTATTGGTTATTGGTAAACTTTAAATATGTGCATGTCAGTGGACAGGTGTGTTTGAACTGGTTAAATACTCATTTGGAAATGGTTCAGCCAACACGCTGTATACAACTGCAATACTTATTCATGTTGTTCTTACAGGGTCTGTGTGTGTGTGCGTGTGTGTGTGTGTGTGTGTGTTTGTGAGAACTGGTAAACTGTGTTAATATATGTTAGTATACAGAAACACACAAAAACACATTAGTACATACAGGACTGTTCAAAAACACTAATATTAGAATATATATGAGAACAACCCTTAACAAAAGACATTGCAGTTGTATATAAAAATGTTTAACCATTTCCAAACCATCTCCTCGCATTCCCTGAGCATTCCTGAGTGTTTTCAGACACTGACTTAATAATAAAAAATAAATAATACTTCTCGGGCAAAAATAAATGCGGAACCCACAATGCAGTTGTATGTATTGACATGTTTACGATGGCAAAACAGAAATGCCCATTTGTGTTTGTTAATGCATGCATACTCTATACCAGCCTGTTTTAATTGTATAGTCCTCAGCAGATGACAAATTCCTTACATCAGCATAATCAAACCGATTCAAAGGGGTTTTTCCATGCTGGTAACACAAACTAAGAGCCACAAGTGTAAACTAGAGTCTGTGGTTGGGCCCATTGTAATAAACCGCCCAGCATGTGCTGCGCCAAGATAACGAGCCGCACTCGTTCGGTCTGTGTGAAATCTAATGGAAACAGATGAGAGAATTTTATATTTGTGATGCAACTGCAATGGAGAAATATTTTTGCAGATAAGGAAAGAACAGGCCTGGGAGGAGGCAGCGGCTTTGGGGGACCGGACATTCTAGACCAGCTGATCATAAACATTCCTCAGTCAGGGACACCTTCCCTTGTTTAAAAAAAACAACAATTTTCAAACATTATAGACATGAGATAAATATATTACATCAAATAAAATTTAACTTTTAATGCGGTGGCGAATATTGTGGTAAAAACACTGGCTGAATGCATAACAAGGCGTAATGACTGCTGTTTAATTCTGATGACTGTAAAAGGATTCATTTAAATGACTGAATTACATGCAATTATAAAGCAAGAGTATTTTTTATGCAGCACTTTGGATTTCTTTGCTCCTAGCAACTTATTAACACTCAGAAAATGAAACATTGCAACACGCCCAGTGTGGATTTTGGCTAATATCACGTTTTGTAAACATTTGGCTCCGAAAAACATTTGAAAAAGAATTTCAACTCTAGTCCCTCGCTGTTCGTCCCAGACTCCTTTTTTAAGGCCATGGGACCAGACCACTCATGTGCCATGTGCATTTTAAATGGATTTTTATCACCGTTTTCTGCATCAACATGGCTCCAAATTTGGACTACAAAGCAAATTCGGCCACAATTAATTCATAGGCTTTGTGGAAAACCTGACCCATCCATCGTGCACTCGCAGAGACCAGAACTCACACAGCGGGGCAGGAGATGAAACTAACAGAGCAAAAAGTTTTGTTTTTAGGAAACCTAATCTATTTTGAGCTATTCCAGGGTTCCTGCCAGGAACTGTACATTCCAGATGGATTTTAGCTTCTACTCCACAAGATCAGGCCTGAAATGCTGGGTGTACACCAAGACGAAATTATCATTACTCTTATTTAATGGCATGTTTCATTGAAGGTTCTTTCGAAGGATTTAATAATCAAATTAAAACCAGTGGCATGGGTCCTACAACACCCATCTTACTGTGGAGGGTTCTCTTATCCAAGAACGAATTCCGTCTTCTCACCAGGGTTTAGATTGCTGAGGAACTGGAGCGCTCTCCCAGGCTACACCCTGCGGAACACGCAACAGCTGCCAGTACACGCAAAAGCTGACGAAATCAAACAACCTCACGTTGGGCCCAATAAAAGAGAGCGATGAAAAAGACTAGGGCATGCTAATGGAACCGAGGAGGATCAGTAGGGAGTGCACATTCATTAACGTTACCTTTAATGAAATGAGAGGCGTGAACATTCTCTACAGGGATTAAAGAGCAATTAAAGGTGTCGGCTAATTAGTGACTCATACTCGCCGGATTCAAGTTGTTATAGGAGATAAACTGTGCCTCTCTCTAGAAGTGGCACAAGCTGAAGGTTTGAGGAGCTTGATGCCGGTGCATGAGCTGTGGTGCAGACTGCAAAGCGCTGGTAGGATCGATATGACGAGGCGATTCATTATTCACCAGACAAGCCGCTATTCACAAAGGTCATTTTCTTTGTTTTTCTCTTTCACTCTCTCTGGCAGACCTTGAACCTTCATTTGATCTTCTCAAGCTGTCGGTTAGTTCCGTCTGTCTTGATTGCCATACACATATAGGGCACACAAATCAAACGTCCCGCCAAAGAAGAAAAAGCCCCTTTGCTGTGGTGAAGTAAAGTTTGGCGCTGGGGGTCGAATCACCGTGAAATGTCTTCGATATGGATCATTCTGTGCCAGTCTGATACAAGAAAAACGAAAAAGAAGCAAATCCCAATGAACTATATTCCCCAATATAGTCCAGTTCAGCAATGGAAAGGGTTTTTGGTGACACTGCAGCTCAAAAAACAAGACAAATCAAAACTTTAATCGTACGAAATATATTAATCATGGGGGTGCCAATCATTTTAGAGGGCACTGTATGTGAAGTTCACTTACAAAAATGTTATTTTTTGCACTTATATTTACAGTCAAGCCCTAAAATTCCAGAGAATGAATAAATAGGCCTATAAATGCCTAGTGCACACCCTAAATATGCCCCAAAATATACTCCCAAAACACTTTTTCATTTTAACCTCAACTTAATACATTACCCTTTAAATGTATGCAGGAAACTGTTCTTATGCAGGAATGTTGGACTGCAGCTGACAGAGATGCATCACAGGGCAGCAGCCAATCGTCAGCAAGAAGTAATTAATAACACTCTTGGATGGGCTACTTTCCAAAGTCAGGCCTCTGAGGACAGTGGTAGTTCACCATCCTAAGACATGCTTTCATTTATGGTTGGTTTGTGTCTCACGAAGGCACTAAAAAAAAATCTAACAATGCACCAAAAAATGCGGAGGATATCTGCAGGTTCCCGGAAACCATGTTTAATTTGGTTCTAAGAACCCCCCCCCCCCCCACCCCCCCCAATGACTGAGGAGGACTCTGAATTGTGACTTTGTGAGGTAACACTGAAGAGTACTTTGACTTTTTTCCCCAGAGCAACATACACCAGTGCTTAAATAGTCCACATCAGTTCTTCATCACCTGTAAAGCTATTATTTGTTTGTGTATTTATGTACCGAAATGAAAATCCTTAACATTACAATGGAATAAACCTCTGAGTGGCTTTTTGGGACAGTTAGAAAATCTGTGAGAATCAGGTCTCAGTACTGGCAGTGGGAAGTGGTGCCTGTGCATCCTTCCCAGTAACAATTAACAAGCAAATTACTACGCTGTCCTAGCGGTATGCTGGGAACATGAATGTATTTCTTCTTTCATGTTGTTCTCTAAATAGTTCTCATTACAAAAAAACCCCACAAAGAGAAAAACAGGCCCCAACAGGCGGCTCTCTGAAGATCACCTTGAAAACCAGGGGGCTGTTCGCCCTGCAAGATTCTTGGCTTGGCACAGAGGGTGAGCAGAGCTTTTGTTTCAGAGGTCAGAGGCTCTCACTAATGAAGCCACCACGTACCGCACGCCTCTGTCTCAAACGAGAACTGAAATATCATTTCAAAGTCACATTACGTTCTAATGGCTGCTTTTGTCTGGGGACCCTTTTTTTTTTTTATCACTGGACCTGGCTTTATACCATGAAAATGTGGGCTAGATGAGTTAAGAGTTCTTGTCATGCACTAAAAGAAATTTTACAGCCTAATGAATGCCAAAACAAAGAAGATGTATAGAAACGTACACATGGTTGTTTTGTTCCTTTAACAACCAAACAATAAAAACAGGCTAAAGGAATAAATTGTGCTCATGTTCGCTTTACACGCCGAGTTTAAGACTACCTAAGCCAGCTCTAATTAAACACAGAAGTTTGAAGCTCTCGAGGCTCGTAATCAGACATTAAAGCGACATATTCTTGGCAATTACTGGAGGAGACTGCTAGCCTGATAGCGTGCCAGGCTGTTAAACTAAGATACAGGATTCTAGTAAAACCAAAGATTTAACTTCATGTTTGGAACAGATTCGACACTGAGCCCGACCCAGATCCCAACAGGCCCAGCCCGACTGTTACTGCTAAATTTGAAACTAGCGTGTATGCACTGACAGAGATGGATTACAGAAGACATGCTACACTTGGTGAGTAACGACTTTTAACAAACTTCAGGTGAACCTAAACCAGAGGAAATTTCCACTGTGACAGATCTACAGATCTGATGTGTGAGTGTTGGATATTTCCAGCTGAATTCATTAAGGCAGAGGTCCCCAACCACCGGGCCGCACAGAAATTTGGTACCGGGCCACACAGAAAGACAGAATAAAGATATTTTGCTGATTATCAGAGTCTGAAAGATCTTTTATTTTGAAAAAAGCACTTGTCTCGGTCACATGATCGGTACATCAAAAATGTAGCTCACAAGCCAGCAAAAATTAGTTAAAAATGTCTTTGTATTTTTACGCACTTTGTTTTTAGCCGTAACCGTGTCGGTACACGAAAATATAGTTTTACATGAAACTGCTCCGTGGTGTGAAAAGGTTGGGGGCGACTGCATTAAAGGACAGAATCTGCTTCACTGTTTCGCTCCCTTGAGTATCTCAGTCAAAATATTCAACTGATACTGGCCCCATTCAGATTTCCCAGATCAGAGTCATTTCTACTTCTTTCTTTTATCCTTTTATTCAAAGAAAAGCCTGCAGTCCCAGTGTCAGGAAAATCAAATACAGAAACAAACGTCACTTTCAATTTATAACAGATGGACCATCTGTAGGAAACATACCGTCCAGTGTGGCCTGCAATGTGTGACAGAGAGCTGGATAAGGCTGTGTTACGGCTGATTATAAATTCTCTAAAAAAACTGAACCATGCATTCAAATCGGAAAGGCAAGTCAAGCAGATTTTACCTAAACGTTACATCATAGATATGCTTTGCCATATGATTGGATGTCAGCCTTCCTGTATATCCGCAATATACAGGTCACCGAGATTGATAAAAGATCACTCAAAAAATACCTTCTCCATTGCACACAATGCTAAACGGCTTCCACTTGTGATTAACTGTTATCGATTATATAAATAAATCAACAATATATGGCAAGGCACTGCCGAAAGATCTCAGGGATAGATTTGTGATGAAGATGGGAAAAGTTTGTCTTAAGGCTGTAATTAAAGCAAAAGGTAATTCTGTGAATGTACAACCACAGGGGTTTTCTTTCATCCATTTCAGTCATTTTTCAGTCTTTCTGGTTATTTATCTTTCATTCGGATGTTATAAACTGTACTGAGTACATACTACTTTGTGTTTTGTACAAAATAACAAAATATGAATAGGTTATTCTTTTCTTTATTCACCATACATACACACACACACACACACACACACAACTGCACTCTCTTTAACTAATCTACTTTTATTTTGCTGTTTTTTCACAAGCACAGACTCTAGCATATGCAAATTAAACTGTTAATGGTTGTGAAAAACTATAAAAGATATTGAGAGTACAGAATAAGAATAAAAGGAGATGAAACCACTGGGTAAAATCTGCCAAAAGTGGGAGACGGGCTGTGAGAACTCCAGTGTGTCTCTGAAACGGACCCAAGCTCATCACGTATTTGGAAAATGTCCGAAACTGATGCGCGTGGTTGGGTGTGGAGAAACAGTTCACGCTTTCTGCTCCGTGAGTCAGCAGTGCTTGTGGTCGCGGTGCTGGTGGTGCTGGGGGTGGCAGTAAAAGAACGGCTAGCTATGGAACACTAAACACACAACACAGAAACTGAGGCAGGACTGTTTGTGTTCCTTGACCTCGGATTTACAACGATTAATAACATCCCTTTAAACTGAGGCCAAATGATCAGTCACTAATTGACTAATAAAGCTACTGGTTTCCGAAACAGTGAGCTTTTACACTCGCTGAAAAGCTTTCAATTGTGACTGAAAGATTTATCAATATTCCATTTACACTGTAAAACACACACACACACACACACACGCACAATCCAGTGGCTGACCCAATTCGGGGCTTTTGGCAGATTAAGGCTGCATTCTCTCTGCAGCCAGTCTCAAGCCACATGAGCCTCTGACTGAGAAAGATTTTAAATGGCTTAACTAGAATCACTCACACATGTACACAACACACACAAGCACACACTCATGAGCGCATGTTAATATTCTTTCTGTTAATACATGATCACTTGCACATGTAGTAGGTTTATACACACACACACACACACACACACACACACACAGTGAATAAATCCAAGTATGCTCACATCAGCACTTGGACACACTCAAGAAGAAAATCATAGCACGCACAAACCAAACGTGCACACACACACACATGCAAGGTTTCACTTCTTCCACACACAGTATGCATGTCCGGCTGCAGGATCCTGACATCACCTAACAAGAGCCTGGTGATAAAGTCAGCAAAAGAAAAACCAGGCCCACACAAACACACACACACACTTGTGCAGCTGCTTCGGACTGTTGCTCTGTGTATGTTCACATCTTTGTGTGTGTTTGTCTGAAGCTTTAGGGGCTTGGCTGGCAAGAAGTTCCACAAAAGCTTCTCCACACTCCACAATTTCCCAGACCAGCACACAGTTATCTTGACCTACAAGAAGTTGATTATTTTCAGAAATAAATGAATTTGGAATATAAACATGATTGAGAAAATTCTCATTTAGTTGTATTGTTGCTCTTGTGTTCTGTTTCTGTCCTGCTGTTGTGTTGCACCATGGTCCTGGAAGGAACGTCGTTTCGTTTTTACCATGTTCTCTGTGAAATATATGGTAGATACGGCCATAAAAACCTACTTGACTAATTATTACTTTTTCTCAAACCGTGCCCTCTGGACAAAAGGGGTTTTATATAGTTTTGTAAACTGTGGTACCCGCTTTAAGTCGTATACCACAAGTTTCCCAACGTCGAAAAGCACTGATCAACCAACAGAACCCTTAAGGCACTCACAGTTCTTTGAACCTTTAAGATACTACATCACCTTAGAAATGGTGAAGCAGAAAGAAAAATTACAACTAGTAATAACACCAAACTAGAAAAGAACTGTAATCATACATGTTGGGACATTTAGGGCTTAATTTCGAGATATTCTATGAAACTATTTCAAGTGGTTCTTTCATCACAGACCATCTGCAAAACCTAAATGTCAGCTGACCTTTTAAACCGAGTGGAAAATGAAACAACAGGCAGAAAACCAGAAGAAAAATACAGAGCAGTTTCAGTATGAAGGTACGGAGCATTCTGGGGCACGGCATCAGCTCCATGGTCTCCCTGGTACAGATAAGAGCATACCAGTGTTATCACTCCAAGCGGAAATCCAGCCAGAGCACAGGATGTGAAGTCACACAGATCAGTAGTAAACAACTGGCCAAGACCAGCAGGACACTTGATTCAGGTCAAGCGTGGGGGAGTCAGAGATCATCAATAAGACTTTTTAAATAAATGTTCACATTTTACACAGCTCCTGCGCAGCTGGAAATTAGATCCATCAGTTATTTATCAGATCTGATAAGGACAAGCATACACTCCATTCACTCAATGGCATATTCTTTCATTTTGTATTGCAATTTATTAGGTGGCATATAAATTCGACCTGTAAAATACGCAGGGTTTATGTTCCAAGGGCCCACACGAATTATGAAAAAAAAAAGCACATTTGTGATGTGGTACAAAAAAAAAAGTCTAAAATGGCTATTTTTATAGTGTAAAGCCCTGAATATGTACGAAAATACAGTAATAATCCAATTTACAGTAAAAATACAGCGTCTCAAGCAAAACAAAACAAAAAACACGAGAACACTCAGGGAAACACTCGAGTCGCTCCTCGCCAAAACTGTTCTGATGCAGGAATTCTGGACTGTAGCTGCCAGAGACGCGTCACAGGGCTGCAGGCAAACAATGTTGCTTTGTGTCTCTCCATAGTACTAAAAAATTTATACAGTTATATTTTATATGCAAATGTAGCTGAAGTTATTTTAATATTTGTCACAAAATTTGTAAATTTCATCATTTTTTTGGAATGTAGCACTAAAATGTATGAAAAATTATATATTGCCATGGAAAAAAAATGTGGTGGATACAACTGAGGCTGCAAACCCTGATCAATGACTTTGCAAGGGTACACAGTACTGGATATATAGGTTCTTAAGGGGGTACTTGGTTTAAACTGAAAAGTGATGGTGTGCAACAGAGGTCTTCATATTCAGACTCTGAATTCAATATCCAGGCCTGTAGTGAACTGAGCTTTTAATATCATCGATTAGCTACATATTACCAGTTTCCTGGACATGGGTGAATCCTTACGTTAGGATAAAAGAGAAATAACACTGTAAATTATTTGTAGGCTTAGTCTAAATCTAAGAAAGAGGCCAATTGTCTCACCATCTCCCAGCCAATAGAGACTCCAGATCTGAATTTGACCCCTGGTGCAGAACCTTTACTTTACATTCTGAACGGTTCTTTAAGAAAATAAACATCCAATGAAAAGATCCTAAAGTGGTTCCTCCAGTTCAAATAACCTTTCTACTCAATTCCCATCCACAAAAGGCTGGAGTGGCAGCAGGTTTTCATTCCAATGAACCAAGAGCACACAAGATCAATGGTTTGAGTGAGGCCAACTCAATAAACATGGAAACCAGGTGTTTTCCTGCTTGACTGGATAGAAAACCCGCAGCCGCGCCAGACCCTTGGGGATAAGACTGGATGCTCCTGACAAGGATTCATTTAGTGGGCTCCTGTCTACCAGGCAGAAGGTTCCACTCCTGTTCCTCAGGTTCACTTCACAGAGATGCCACAGTCACTCCTTACCAGGTAACCACTGGACCATAACCAGCCATGCTGTCACTGGACAGAAAGGATGGTTTTTTTTTTGCTTTTGCTTCTGGCTATTTACCCCAATGCTCACCGATCACCGGCATCTACCAGGTCCTGCATGCAGAATTGTGAGGTCAGCATCAGTTGAATGTGGTCCTCTGATGTAGAAAGAGGTTGGAGAGCAACTGGAAATGAATATCACTGGGGTAATACCTTAAAAGTGAGAAAATTAATTAATGTGTTCACTTTATTAGGTTCCTCTGAAGTGCTTTATATGTTTCTGTGGGCAGCTGCATGGCCTAGAAGACTCAAATCCCAACTGCCAGAGTCAGTTGAGGTTCCCTTGAGCAAGGTACCGTCCCCACACACTCCTCAGGCCACCCTCATTGGTGGCAGCCTGCTGCTTTCACTTGGTTAATGCAGAGAAAGAATTCCACACTGTGTGTTGTGGTTTGCTCACGTGTGACTATAAGGGTTAATACATTCAAAATTAAATACAATTAAAATTCCAAGCAGAGCTCTCTGTAAAAATGGACTAAGAGAATAATATCTTGGCTTCTTTTCAGCAGTAAAATCACAAATGCTGAAGCAGTAAAAGCAGCCGTGCAGATGTGAACTGAGTCAGTCCAGGCAGGGAGTCATGATGACGTGACCTCTGCGGCGCTGCCACGCTCCGCGCCACTCGGGCTCGAAGAAGCCTCTTTACGCCGCATGTACTTAAATCCGGCTTAATCCTGCAGGCCTGAGCGGGGGATGAGCGGAGTGATGGAGCGGAGGACACAGCCAGAGATGGAGAGATGAGGAAGGGATGAGACAGAGGAAGGGGCATCTGTGTTCTGAGCTGATCTGCCGCATTCTCGCAAATCTGACGGAGCTCTCAAGGCACTCCAGCACAACTGACCAAGGGTCCGCAAGAGCACAGGGTGCAAAAATGCATGTGGAAGCATCTGTGGCCATTCAACCACAAACCACATTTGTCTCATTTTTCAAAGCACAAAACCAAACTAAAACACACTCCATCAACAAAGGCCTTTGAAAACTTCTTAGTAAGCTACGTCTAGTCTTTGGTGTGGGAGAAACAAAAACCAGAAGTTCAGGGACCTGCTTGTTAATTCCATTATTAACTAATATCTTAACGCCGATGAATACATAATATAAGATGCATTTACGCACAAAAATTTTGAAGTGTGATTGTGTGGTTGCCATAAACCCAGTGTTTGGAGACACACAAACCTTAGTTTTAGGGGGAAAAAAATGTGCTAAATTATTGCTCCCTTTTCTTATTCAGAGTCCCGTGCCTTACCAAGCCAATTCGCCAGCTCTTACCAAGCCATTTATGGGTAAAGATGCCTGAAAACGTTAGCATTCACTGACTGATTATGTTCAATTAAACCTCAACAAACAAACAATCACACGTCACATGAGTTTTAGTGTCTCAAACTCAGTTTTATGATCCCGGTGTCTGTTGGGGCATCATGTTTGTTTATTTGCATTTAACCTCTATGCCTTTTTGTCCTTCCCCGCCATCTTCTCACATGAGGTCACAGACTCTCTCTCTCTGACGCACACTCTAAAGGTCACTCGGAACATTGTCTCTCGCTCCCAATAGGTCATAGTCATCTCTCGACCACATTATTAAATGATCAATATTTGGCCCCAATTACTGGATATTTTGACATTGAGGCATGTCCGAAAATCAGCACAGGCCCCAAGGAGAATTGGCGTCATATTAAGCAACAAAAGGGATAATATTAACAAAGAAGGATCATCAGCAATCAATACTATCAATAATACCTACTATTACTAATTTGCTACCATTAAACCCTTAGTGTCTAAGTAGTTCAATTCCTAAAGAATTACAATCAGAACTGAACATTATGGATAGGGAAAATACACAAAGAATTGTGGGTGAGTATGTGGAGGCTTTTTTTTCTTGCTGCAATTCCTTTAACAATTTATCTTAAGCAAACACACATTTCGTTTCTTTGACATTCTGACCCTTAGGCCATGCAGAACATAATACATGTTGAACAGAGTTTTTTCTGCTGAAAGCGTAGGCGAGCGAGCAGAAAAGTGGGGGGCTGTCAGGGTTTATAAATGCAGGCTGAGCTGGATGATTTGAAAGGTTCTTATATTCAGCATTTGAAAAACTAACTGAGCTGGCTCACACAATATTTCCAGTACAGCACATTATATAAAGCGGTGCTGCACTGAATAATTCGGAGCAGATTTCTGGTCATTTCAGGCCTCACTGAGAGGCGATTGTTCGGACAGGGGTCACTTTGTTGAGCATGTTTTCTTTGGTGAATTTACAATCTACTGTTTCACCAGTAAAATCACACGAGCAGTGATTAATGGGCTGATTAGGCCAGTGCATTGCCTACTTTAGTTCAGGAAGGTATACGCAGCGCTGAGTTACATACAGCCATGGAAAAAAGAAGAGAACGCATCATTTTTTCTGGTAATTGGTTTTGTAATGTGTGGGAGTGTGTCTGTGTAGAGTGTCACTATTGTTTTATACAGTATTGACCACACTTAATTCAAAATTCCAAACAAAAAACCTTGGGAGAATATATTAAATACATAGAAATAATTTATAATACCTTGGAAATGTTAAACTAACTAACACTCTTACATTATTTTACAACTGCAACAATTAAATGTTGATGTTAAGAGCAGTGTGTGTGTGTGTTTTACACACAACACACACACACACACAAACACACACACACACACACA
>JBBMFX010032858.1:0-11920 GCA_037832545.1 Rhabdalestes septentrionalis
CAATTTTACAATTAGAGTGCTCTTTCTCTCCCTCTCTCTCTCTCCCTCTCTCCCCCTCCCCTCCCTCTTCCTTACCCAGTGGCATTGTTACCATGGACAAGGAGTCTGTTAGAGGTATGAAGTTGGAGTGTGATTTTGGCTTAATATTTTTGTCATTGTTTGTCTACTATATGTACAGATGACTCACTAGTTTTAACATATTTTTTTAATAATAGAAGTGCCAACCGTTTCAGTTTTTATAATTGAAAGCATTAGTGAAATTGATTCAAATGTAAGACTTGCTCAAAGAACTCGAGAAGTAAGAAGCTTTAAGCATATACATTTTGAGGCATGTAGGCAGTCAAAACTTTTTTCAGATAATGAAACAAGTTGTGGTTTTATATGTTAGGGTGGAGGATTAACGGGTGAACGATCATTACATATGCAGAGGGTTGGGGAAGATGGAAAGCTACAAGGAAAGCTTCAAACAGGACTATAAATTGAAAGGGTAATTTAATCACTCAATGCCCTTGAGTAAGACATATTCTCTGCACTTTAACCCTATTGGTTTGATAAGTTTAAACTTAATTTCAAACCTTATTAGAGATGCTAGATGTCCAGACAACAAAATTAATGGGTCACTGTGAGGTCAAGTTTTATAGTGTATTTTGGCATAATTCAAGCAGTGAGTATGCTAGAGCAGCAAGCATTTTCCTAGAAAGAGAGATATCTGTTGTCAACACAATAAAACCTTAACCACACTGAACATCTGGAGCCATGATTCAACCTCACTGCTGTCTGCTGTTTCCATGTATAAGGAAGGTGGAGTAATATTGCTAGTAGAATATTTTTGTTCATAGGTTTTAGTCTGTAAAGATGACTCATTCACCGTTTCTTCTAAACATGATTATTTAACCCTTAGAAATGTCCTTATTTTATCCTGAATTATTATTGGCCAAATTGATGGTTCTGTAATTTTACAAAGTCAACATGCCTGACGTTTATTAAAGATGCTGTCATATCTCTTGAACTGAACGATTAAGAATCTTTTGTCACTTAATAGTGGAATGTCTAAGTTGCACTTCTACACCTGCCCCACGGACGTGTGTTCCTCAGGAGTATGAAGTCTTTTTTTCCGCAGGGTTGTCAAATAGCTTCACTGTGTCATGGAAGACTGTAGAGGTGCGTTATGGGAACCTATTCACTGAACTGGGCCAGGTCTGGCGCCTAAAGACATCTGATTCAGTTTTCCTCATTATAATCAAACCAGACCACTTTCCATTTTAACACTGGCTGGAATGTGTGGATATGCAGCTTTGTGCCAGCATGTGTACATGTGATCTAGTTTCTTATGTTGTGCATATTTCCTCCATGTGCGCCAAGTGTTTCTGATACTTATATTTCAGAAATTGTAGCTATATAGGTCAAGGAAAATAGTGCTTATTTTGCATTTATGTTAGTGTAAATAGGTATCATTTGTAATGGATAAGGCATTAAAAAAATTTAATAATTTTGGACTAATAATTATCCTACAGCACACAAGTTACTTCTTCCTCATTACCTGCAATTTAGATCAAATTTTTATTATGACTAGGTAACAAACTGGGAGTCTTATGCCATGATTAGCCTCGCAAATCTCTTCTCTGTATGATTTACTTGCTACTGTTTAATCTCACGTATAAACTTGCATTATTCAGTTATCCAACAAGAAGTGTACAACTTCTTATTTTCAGTTTTGGTTCCTCTCTCAGTATTTCTCCTTTATATTCTTGTGTATTTGTTCTGAAACTGTCATCATCAGTCATCAGCTTCTGTAAATGTTTTGTCTATTTTCCTCTGATCGGTTACATTGAAAGAAAAAGCCTGGTGGACACACTCATTTCTATTCTTTTTTGCCCCATAATGGTGTTCTATGTTTCTGAAGTCCATAAAGTATTGTTTTAGTGTACCCATCATTTACTATTATACAGTAAATGGCATATCATACCATTCATTCATTCACTTCCGGTAACCACTTAATCCCTACTAGGATCAGGGGTATCTGGAGCCTATCCCACAGTTTACGGGCTCAAGGCAGGGACTCACCCTGGGTGGGGCACCAGTCCACTGCAGTTCATCATATCATATGTTATAATATTACCTTATTGTATCATAGCATACCTTATTGGGCCCTTATATTGTAACTAGGCCTGCTGCAGTCAATTATATGAGAAAAGCATTGATTGATAGATTAATGGAGGTAGCTCAGTGGGTAGGATACTTGTCTCTGGACCATGAGGACCATGAGTTCCTGGGTTTGAATCGCACCTCCAGCACCACGACTGGGTCCCTGAGCAATGCCCTTAACCCCAAGTTGCTCCAGGGAGACTGTAGTTAGGAATGGAAGTTGCTTTGGATAAAAGCGTCTGCTAAATGCTGTAAATGTAAATTAATAATACTGTATTTTTTAAGGCCAAACAGTTCTAGTTGACCTGATTGAAAAATAATTAGCAGTGGCAGACACTTGTGTTTCCCACAGAGTTAGATTGGTTTTGTTGTGGTTACAGGATCTACTGGTTGTTCATGAGGGATTGAAAATATTTTTGTTGAGTGGTGGTGGTGTTTGTGGTGCCGGGGGTTTGCATCTGCAGCAAGATATCTTTCATTCATCAACCTAAACTAGCCACTATTTAAAACATGTTAACCTCAAAATCTGGGTTGAGAGGAAGAGGGGTGACTGTCACAAATAAATCAATGTACAGGAGACACTGACTTTCCAGACTCTTTGAAAAGTTCTGTTCATTCCTTTCATGTGATCTGTCACCTTCCACATGTTTAGGCCTGTCACGATAAACAATAAATCAATTAATTGCACGATGATTAAAATGAGGTTGATAATTTCCAGCCGCGATAATTTTCATTTGCATGCTTGTTTACTTTCCTTGGGTTTTTAAGGACTGTGGTGCATTGGTCTCTACCGTCCCCTCTCGTTTCCTTAGAGTAATGAGGCATGAACTCTCCTGTCATTTAGCCTAATTGCCATTCGCATGGTGAAAAAATGCTAATGTTAGTTGATAATTGGAGATGGAATTGGTGTCAAAGCCGAACGCGACAGCATTAGTGTGGGAGCACTTGGGATTTAAACCCAATGGACATGGTGAACCACTGTGCTAGCCGGTATGTCGCCTTTGTGGTAAAACAGTAGCAAAAGCAGGGATGGGCAAACTGAAACTAAGCCCCGCAGGCCACGAGCTTTTTAATCTGGTTGGTCTTTTTAATCCAGACAGACAGTGATTGGTGTGTCGTCCGGGTATGAAGTTACTCAAATTAGATACGCATTTAAGCTGTGAATACTAGTGATCGACCGATATTGATTTTTAATTACTGATACCGATTCCAATTGTTTGCATGTTTATGTGCCTGATAACCAATATTCAGAACCGATATTTATTTACCATTATACTTCTGTTTTGACACAATTATTACAACACCACTCAACTGAACAAACTGTTTTATTTATAATAATCACTCCCTCCTTGCATACAAATCAAAACTAGGAGTCTGAAAGTGCAAAAAAAATGGTGAAAAGATGGTGAATAAACTACATATCTACAAGCTGCATAAACTACATATCATTCATTTATGTAACACATCTAATGTGTGCATTAATAGCTGTTATGTTTAATAAAGTTTACTAAATATAGGAAAGCAAGTAAGTATACTTTCCCCTCAGACACCGTGCTGAAATGTGGATCATGCGCGTAATTCTCAAAACTCCCACCAGATGGCGGTGTTTATCGGTGGACCCGATATTACAAAACTGAAAACCAATTATGGTAAAATGCTTAAATATCGGGGAAAATATTGGTAAATCGATATATCGGACGATCTCTAGTGAATACCGCTTATGCCACTGCGTACGGCTTTCAGAGATCAGCTATTCTTTAGGAACGTTCCAGAAGTGCCGATCTCTGAAAAAATATAAAAGCTTCAATGCGTACCTAATTTGAGTAACTTCATACTGCGTTCTCGGTTCTCTCATCTCCTACACGACTCTTAGTTTATCATAGAAATTTATTCCCCAGGCCGGAGCAAGAGAATGTTTAGCACAGCTGGTCACATCACTACTCTTGAGAGATCCTGCCTGAAGCCACACAAAGTCAAAATATGCTGAATGTCTTACAATGTCTTCCACTCCCAGTGTTATATGTTCTTTAGAAGTCATGGTTTATGGATCTTTGAAAACGGTGCATTTGCATTATTATGCTATTATCATTACATCAGTTGAAAATGGACCAAAAGACAGTATTATCATTTATCGCAATAATTTCTGGGACAATTTATCGTCCAGCAAACTTTGTTATCGTAACAGGCCTACCCATGTTTGTGTCAAGGTGATTGTGTTAATTATTGGTTCTTGTCCTTTGTCTGTTTTGTGTTAAGGTTCCACTGTTTTCTGTCTTGGCTGTATGTCCACCTACATAATATCCCTCATGATTAATTTCTCCTTCCGTTGTGTATGTTTCTGTTCTTTGTATTTGAGTTTGGTTGAGTTTTGGCAATCAAGACATTTTTGCGCTCTAGATTTTTACATTTGGGTTTTTAGAGATGGAACGCATGTGCACCTCAATTACTATGGAGGATGTGACAGTTGAATTCTATAATAAACTGAACATTTTGATTACTTATTTCAACCATACTTATGTATTTCCTACTTGTTTTTTCTCCTAGTGTTTCTTTAGGTCGGGCGTTGCATTGCAAAAAGCATTTCACTGCATGATGTACTAAATATGATATTGTATGTGACAAATAAAATCTGAATCTGAATCTTTGTTATTGATGTAAGGCACATTTTCCATTACTCATTTTTAGACTATTTTCTAAATACTGAATTGAGATGTCACTTAGGGAATTAATTAATCAATTATTATTACTTGTGCAAAGATGTATGGTTTGTTATTGATTTGTGTTGATTGGCTATTTAGTATTTCGATTCAGATGTATTGGTATTTTTGAATTAGCCAGAATTAACATTGAATTGAATTAAATTGAATTTATTTCACTTGAATTAAATTGAATTGAACTGAACTAATCAGCAAAAAACAAAACTTTAAACAGCACATCTGTGGAGCTAACTTCCTTCTCCCTGGTGGAATATTCCATAGGCAATTGGCCTCATTTTATTCGCTTGGTAACAGTCACAACAGGATAAGCAGGAAGTACATGGCACATGTGCAGAACATATGTTGCAAGCTCTCTGTTTGAAACATAGGGAGTGGTGTTTTTTGGGGGGCAGGGGTGAAGTTTGGGATGTGTTATACACCCTGTGTATCTCATACTGAGACTGGGTGCATAAAACCCTCATAGTGTTCATTGTTTTTTCTTTGTTTTTCCTCAAATCCTTTTAGAGTCAAGTCAGTAGCCCCCTGTCCAGAAGTGTGCATCCTTTTGCCGGAGTGTTCCGCACAGAAGTGCAGCATAGGGTTCTATTGTGGGCAGCCCTGGCAGAAAGGGAGCACTTTCCAAAGCGGAGATCCCAGCTGGGGCTTCCATTAAAGGAGTATTTACGTTCAAGCAGGCAAGCGTGTGCCAGCAATTCACGGCAGACTATCACACATCATATAATTACAAAAAACACTCTGTCTTATTCTAGCGACGTTCCATACACACGTGCACATTCAGCCGACATGTTTCTGAGTTTACTTATATTAATGGATTGCGTTATTTTTCCACAAAGTATTTCTCACCTTAGCTGGTTTGTATGTTTTAACCAGTTTTATGATAAGCCATTGAAAAGAGGCACCATCCTGTGTTGTCTGGACCTATAATGCCAGCATTGGTGAACTTAGGTGGCCACACGTTGAAAAGCATTGCAAATACAGTATAAAATTGTTTCCCAGTCCAATCCTTTGGAAACCAAAGTGGATCCTAGCTGCCAGCAAGACTCAAAAGGAATCACTTTATTGTCCAAAGTGCAAGTGCATGTACTAAAATTGTGTTGATGACGTTAATGAAAAATACATTTTACAGAATAGTTCTTACTAGAGCCAGGCGATATGGCCTAGGAGTAAAATCTCAGACTTTTTCTCAATAAATCCAATTTTCGATTTTAACCGGTTTTCCCCTCCCCTCCTAGTTTTACCTTTATATTGTTTTTTTTTTAATGGCTACAATGTAATCTGATACGTACTTTAGGTCTCAAATGTTTAGGATGTTAATTAATTCTGGCTTTTTCACAGTATGTATGGGCACCATATATTTTGCAATATACAACATGACAGCTTTTGTTATTAGTTCCACTTTTGGCGCTCACGTGTATTAAAATCGATTTTCATAAAAACACATTGTTCTGAACTGTAAATTCCAATTAATCTCTGCCATACATTTCTACCACACAAGTATAGCACACATGTGCATGTTTTTTTTGTTTTGGCTTGAGCCATTTGTTTGTTAATGGAAATATTTTACTTTTAAAGGTATCTCAACATATAATGGATACCATTATTTGATGTCATTACCAGGAGACACAAGTAGGAAAATAAGAGAGAGGAGAGTTCATTAACACTGAAAAGTTGTCTTTTGGCACTCATTTGGATGGGCCACTTGACATCCCTTTGTTCTCTCTCTCTCGCCATTCTGAGTGTTTGAATGACCTGCTCTTTTCTTTCTGTTCAATTTTCTGGCTGAATAGCAGCCCACAAAACACTCTGCACCACCAAAATCATGGCAGCACAGCTGATTTCAGGCCAGTGTTGGCTAATCCAACTGTGATAGTGTTCACCCTAATGTAGCTGATCACAGACCAGCTCTTCATTCTGCTGGTAAAGCCACAAAATGTTCTGGTGGAGGCAACAGGTTCTATGTTGAACTGTGTAACGTGCTGTTGTGCTGTTGCGTTGCCACAATTCCCAATAATATAGTAGCGGAGTTGGGCTGGCGAGGGCTTTCCCAGCATGCATTGCTCCTGCCTCCTCCTGTTCAGTGTTGTTATGTGTGTTATTTTGGGAACATTATGTGTAGTTGGGGGGTAAATATATTTATTGTGTTTATTTAGTGTTTATGTGTGTTTTGGGTTGTTTTGGGGTTGTTTTATGTGTTTTAGAGTAGAGGTACACAGTCTACCATGAGTGTTCCCTCTCTTTGAGTTCACCAGCTCTCGCGAGTGCTCCATCCTTTCCCTTGACGAACTCACCACAAGATTGTTACAATATGTTTAGAACTTCAAACAGTATGATTACTTAAAGCTGAAATACAAGGATGACTTGTATACCATAAAAAAGAATTGTAATTGAAAACAATCTTGGATAAACAAGAACCACAGTGCTAATGGCCTAGTGGATATAACAATTGCCAGCGAACCTGATGATCACAAAGTCAATGGAAAACCAATCTAAGAAATGTAATACATTTGTTGAATTTAAATATATGCACATCATTTCGTTCTGTTGTTGGAACATGTTCTTGTACACTGTTTGAGTTTTGGCTAAGAGGGAATTTCAGTTATTGTTGGAGCATGAGTGAGTTTTATTGGAGTAAAAATAGCCCATATCTGTTTTGGGGTAAAGGGGGCAAGACGGTTATGGACATTTCCATATTTTAACAAGCATTCCTCAAACAAATCAAGCAAGAAAAGCTCATATTGCCCCACTGCAGCTGAGATAGATGCCAATTCTAAATCTCTGAGCCTATGGCCTCTGCTCTTCCACATTTCAGACCTGTGTTCAGTGTTCACTGAATTGCGCAATATTATCATTTCAGGTCTGTAAAGCTATGGACTATCATGCAGAGCTACCATGCTAATGAGAGTGCACTTAGACGTGAGCCACTTTCATTTCATTTTCATTTCAGCACCAAAGTCAGTACATAAACTCCTGAATAAAATCTCAAGATGTTTACTGGAAGTCCACATTAACACATTTGTGGTCTAGCATGTCAGAAATAGACAGCCCTACATCTCTGTGGACTTTCTCAGTAATGCTTATGTTAAGTCTGGGAGTCTGCAAGTCCAGAGGAGACTGGAGCCTTTGACTGGACAGTTTTCATGTTGTGGCCCATTGAGGCCTCTACGTGTTTATGCGTTTTATCTTTTGTGTTATTCTTGTTGTAAATTTCATTTGGAATGAAAATGGGTTAATATCTTATGGATGTTAGCCAGTCTTGTAATGTATGTGCTCTGTTTATTAGACATGAAGAGAAAGCTGTAGTGCATCTGAGAGACAGTGAGGAAACTACACACCCTCCTCTTTATTGTCAGTAGACTAGCAGAAATGAAAATACCACAATATTAATGAAACCATCTGTGTTACTGTTTTAGGGTTGTTGCTTAGAGAGAGAGAGATTGTATGTAGTTAACTAATAAAAAAGTGGTCTTTATTTTCTCTCTGTATCTGCATCTGGGACTGAACCTTCTGGTGTCTGTTGTCTGATAATGTCTCTGAAGTGATCCCATGGGGGGAAATTGATGAATGGGCTAAAAGGGAGCTAACAAATTAAGCAAAGAAAAAAATGCAATGTGTTAATGAAAATATGTATGTTCTCTGATTTTAATGATGCAAATGTAATGCAACATTTCTATTCATTTGCCATTTTTACATTTGCCATTTTTATGTTAAACATAACAGCTTAACAGTAATAGTGTATTAAAATGTATAGAGGTAAATCGTCAAATGACTGAATTTATTTGCTTAAAGGTGCACCTGTTTTTGATGTGTATTGAAACCAAACAGCTTGTATAATCTCCTAGAAAAGCACTGCCAATAGAATGAAATGATCTGGGCTTACCACGGGCACCGGAGCCGCCTCCCCCTACCCCCTTAACCACCGCTGTTTCCATCATATCGTCATAAATAGGACTGCCAACCGTTCTGTGAAATTCAAAATTGTGCCATATTTGAATGATAAAACACACGTTACGTATTTTACTGATACCAACCTCACACTATTGCGTCCCTCCCACATTAAATATGCTTCCCCTGGACACCCCTGGATGCAAATGTCACTGTCCAGGCATGAGCTAGAGGGGTATTAACATGTCCAAGAATCATACTCTTGATCAGTCAACTCTCTAATACCCTATACAGGAAATGGAATGGCATTTGCGATCTGAAACATCAGTACCTGAACCTGGGCTCATATATTGCAGTGCAGCAATATTCTGAAGCAAAGGGGCCCAAAATCTCTTAATTTTACTCTTGATTTCAGAAGAAACCTTAATTGAGAAGGTGTCTACTCTCTTATTAAGTATTAATTTGCTTATTTATTTAAGGCCATTATAGCTGTTAACATGTCCATTTCAGAGTGTATAAAAGAGCGAGCTGTCCTCACAGTTAACTTCCGATCGCAGGGCTAAGCCCAGGAGAGCTCCTTCTTTTCTTTGCAAATGTGGGAGGCAGTGATGAGGAAAACAGACTGTAAGATTTGGGACCTGTATTTCGATTACAAAATGCTGCTATTCTGAAAAAAGACAGAGAATTTTAGGAAGAAGGATCTAAACCTAGTTCAGAGCAATTCTCCAAGGTAATTAAGCAGTTTTAGCAGAGGTGACAGGGCATGAAATGGTGTTGCTGGTTTTTATTTATATTACTTCCTCTGACTATGTCTGCTACTTGTGTTTGTTTTGTTTTTTTACATTGCATCTCAGCGCTGCACTGAGATGACCTGCAAAAGCTGTATTTAGTCTGCCCCCTCAGGGCTAGCTCTGAACTGGAAGTCATTCCAAAACTGGCAAGCCTCTCATCTCTTTCAGGGCCAGACTGGAGAGAGCAGCCATTGTTAATTGCTGTAAATACCACTGAGGATCTTGGTTTCCTCACTTCAAAATAAAGCGTTAAACTGTGCTCAGCAGGTCTACACATTTATTATATGATACAAGTGAAGTTTTTTGTTGGCTTCCATAGCAGTAGGGAAGACATAATGATACATTTTGCCGCAAACCTAACCACTTATACAAGGACATATTTGGGGTGTAATTTTTCTTGTATAGGAGCTACAAGCCTAATGTAGCTAAGAAGAATTAGTATAGAGGCTTGTGGCTGCCATTAAGCCATGTTAACTAATAACAAAATGACTTGCTTATGTAGTTTTACGGAATAGTCAAATTTCACAATATGTAGTTGTTTGCTACTATGACATCTTAAGTATATGATGCACTTTTTCTGTACAAATACCACAATGTTGTGTGGTCTCAGAAACTGCGAAAGCAAGCATATTTATTTACTGACAGTCAGAAGTTCAGGCAGAAGTTCTTTTTCAGTGACCAGAACAGACTCTTGACCAATCAGGGAAATTAACACCAACAAAACAGCTTCCTGCCATGTCTCTTGCTATGTGTTTCCTTTTTTTTCCTTTTTATTTTTTGCTTTTTACATTTTACACTTCTCCAACAGTTGGTAACTGCATGTGTAAGTTTGCGGTTCCTGTTTCTAGTGCTTAGGGTGTTCACTCTGTGATCAGGAAGTAGTGGGTTTAAATCCCAAGACTGTTAGTGGCACCTCTGAGGTATTCTTGAGCAAGGTACTGCCCACACACAATGCTCCCTGGGTGCTGTGTTCATGTCTTCTCAGTGCTTCACTTGGTGAATGGGTTAAATGCAGAGAAGACATTTGTGCCTTTCACTCTGGGTGTTCATGTGAGACAGAATGATCACTTTACCCCCACTTTACAGTTCTGGTTACTGGGCAAAACTCTAGAAGGGGGTCTTATTGAGCAACTTAATATGAGTCCCCTCAACGCAAACAAATGCATAGATCAGAGGAAAAACTATTGGCTGGAAAAAAGATAATTTAGTTGGTAAAATGTTATTTGCAGTGTATATAATGTTTATATTGGCCTGGTCCTGGTTTTTATGTCCATTTTTGGTATCTGACTGCATTTTTGTCATGCTAAATATCCCTGTGGGTGTGTTTAATGTGACAGAACACTAAACTCTGCAGAGCTTTGGACTAGAAGGTACCTAAATTAACACCCCTAGCCCCTCTTTCTTTAAACAACATAATGGACCAGAAAGTTATCGGAACAGTTGAGTGATGTGTTCATTTAGTGAAGTATTTTGTTTTGAGTGTTGGCATGTCATGCATGTCTGAAACAGACCATGATGTAATTGTAGCGGAGGGGTTGACTCAGGGCCTTCTAAGTCCTCAGAGAAGGTTTAATTACTTAAGCCAACAGACTGAACAAGCTGACCAAAAAGGCTGGTTTGGCCCTTGGGTGTCAGACAGAAAACCCTGATGGAGGTGTCCGAGAGGAGAATGCTGAAAAAGCTCATCAGGATCATGGACAACCCCTGTCACCCCATGCACGCCTCCACCACGCGCCATCAAAGCACATGCAGCAAAAGACTCATGGCCTCTAAATGCAGAACTGAACGCCACAGGAAATCTTTCCTACCCGTGGCAATAAGACTGTACAAAGCTTCCTCATTCTGTAGGTGATCTTCTCAGGACTAATATTAATGTGAATTGGTTCTCACTCGGATTGGGCAATATTACCCATCTGCACTTAATTACTCATCTGTATGAATGTCTGTGTCATCCCCAATCCCTTGCTGCTAACTCTCTTTTTACTAATGGTACAAACACTTTTAGCAGAGGTGGGCCAGATGAAAAGCTCTGGCGGGCTGGATGTGGCCTGCAGGCCGCCAGTTCACAGTCACTGCCCTACTGCATGCTACTTTCTCCTGAATAAAGATGTTATTAGGTTATTTCTGTGGGATATTTCTGCCTTTTTTGTTTGTTAGTTTGTTTGTTATAGTACATAGCAGTAGCAAATATTTTGTTCTTGCTTCTAGAGGAATGGCATTTGCAGAGGGTCATAAGTAGTGATCGACCGATATTTATTTTTTATTACCGATACCGATACCAATTATTTGCATGTTTATGTGCCCGATCACCGATATTCAGAACCGATATTTATTTACTATTATACTTCTGTTTTTGACACAATTATTACAACACCACTCAACTGA
>JBBMFX010032869.1:5000-11920 GCA_037832545.1 Rhabdalestes septentrionalis
ACAATTATTACAGCTGATCACAGGTGGAAGCCAATTAGCTTGGTGTGCAGGAGAGAAGGTGATTAATTAACTGATTTAATCCTTCTAGGAGTGGCAGTGATCCATTATCCATCTCAGGGATATTGTATTTGTTCATTTTGATAGAACAAGTTTCATTGAGAAATTTAAAAATTGATTTGTGTGTGTTTGTCTTCATATTAGGATGCAAAGCAACAAAATGTGAATATTTTGAAGGGGAATGTTCTTTTCTCTACCCATGGGGGCAGATTTTAACAATTAGAGATAACAAAGACAACGTCTCTGAAGTGTTTTAAAATCATATGAAAAGTCCAGTTGAGTTTTAATTACTGATGGATGGATGAACGTCTTTGGAAATGATGTGATTGCAAGGAAGAAGCATTTTGTCATAGCAACCGTGACACAAAATAAATTGACGGAAATCTTTCGTTGTGCATTTCTGATGGTGGCGTTACCCTTGTGTATGTGCTTTAGTCATTTTGTTTATCACTGATTTGTGAATGCCAGTCCAGGTGTTTTCTAGGTTTCTGCATGCCGAGGTTAAGTTTTGTTCCTTTTATATTGGGCACAAAATCATACTGAGTCTGAAATCAGCCTAAACGAGGAGCTGAAAGTGGTTTTAGTGGGGTGAAGGAAGTTTTGAAGAAAATGGTTTGACCTGCATGGGTTATAGAGTTCGTTTGTGAAGTTAACCTTGCAGCTGCAGTTCTTAACTAAAGACCCAATTGACTTACTTATTTGGTTTTGGATGCTGGCTGATATAGTCTTATTAATACAACTAGATCAGGAAGAATTGTAGAGTCAGCATCTAATGTTCACTATGTTTTGTTGAACTATTCCATTCGCATGGTTTAGTGCAATTGTGTGCACAAGTGTACATGCACCTCCACTACATCAGCACTGTAGCACCAGTATAATTCTAATGTAATAAAGTAAACGTCACCAGTTTATCAGTTTAAAACACTAACAGTCCCGCTTTTCTCTCTGTCATTCTGTTGAAGCTCATTAAGCTTCATTGATCAATTATCTCGTAATGTTTTAACGAGTTACTGTGTAATGATCGCAAGCATCTTCGCATAAAATATTTGGCATTCAGGTCCCTGTGTGCTGTTTTATTTGAATCGTTAAATAAAAATCTGATGTGGTGAGTGATACGTGGTTTTATTGGAGTGAAGTAAAGTGGTCGGGCGGGACTTTTACACTAGAGAGAGGCCTGGTTAGAATGCATCTTTTATGATGGTGGTTATGGTCGTGATTATACTGCTTAACAGAGAGCAAAGCTGGCGTCTCAAATGTCAGTTCCGGAGGCTGGCAGTTGAATCTTTTCACACCTCCATCTACAAATTTGAGTCATTGGTCCATTATTACAACCACTCTTCAGATGTGAGGCCACAAAGATGCCTTAAGAGAACCAACAGACCAGCCACTCGGAAACCCCTCAGTACAGAGACTGTATTTCAGCTGTTCATGCACAGTGTAGTTTATTCATGGTCTTGGCCTCAGCATGGTCTTGGCCTCAGTTTCTGGGATTTTATTGGCTGGATATTTTTGGGTGGTCGGCCAGGGGTGGACTATCTAAGCCCAAAAATCAAGCCTGTGATCAAAGTTATTTATAGAGTATGTCATCTGTCAAAAAACACCTTGCTCATATCATTGGTTAACATTAACATGCACCCTCAACTCGTTTAACCCTTTAAGCGCCAAAGTCGCAGAATTGCGGCAAGACGTATTCATGACTAAACAGACTATATTTACAAATTTCATGTAATGTAGCATTAGCATTTGTATTGACTACCACTAGTAAGCAGACATGTAGGACTTTGATTCAAGATGAAAATTTCGCCGTCATCCTATTCAAAGTTTTGAGTAAAAAGCGGTTGAAACGAGCCTTGTGTCATTGACGCGGGAGCAGAGAGAGGGAGCCCTTCTGTTCTGTGTGCATGTAAATGTGTTGGATTTTAGATAACTTAGGAGAAAAAAAACACCAAATGGGTAAAAAAAAGTTGTCCGTTGATGATGTCCTGCGAATCATATTCGCCGATTCTGGATCTGAAGGGGAAGATTTGCCTTTTGTACCGGGAGAAGCGCAAGAAAGTCGTGCTCCAAACAGCGGACATGAGTGAGCTGTGTCGCCGCTCCACAAGCAGCCCCACCCGGCATGAGTGAGCTGAGCGTCCTGGCGCCACGAGTTAGAAGGGAGTCTCATCCCTCTCCGCTTGGAGCACGACTTTCTCGCGTGTCTCCCTTTATACCCCTTGGCCTTAATTAATTCGCAGGACATCATCAACGGACAACTTTTTATTCGCCATTTGACGTTTTTGCCCCCACAAATCCGACATGCTTACTGAGAACAGAAGTCCACTTTCTCACTACTCAAAAATTCGTCTTGAATCAAAGTACTACATGTCTGCCAACTAGTGGTAGGGAATACATATGCTACAATACAGGATATTTGTAAATACAGTCTGTTTCAGTCAAGATGACAATAATAAAGAAATAATTTACTACTTTCTTCTGTTTTATTGTTGGTTTCCTCTTTCCTGATCATTATGAATGAGGATAAAAAGACAACAAGATAAAAAGAAAGAAAATAACTTCCAAACATCAGGTCAGTATCAGCTGTTTCCTGGATATAATGAAATGTAAGATGTCTGCCACTTCATGACGTCATAATATGCAAATTAGATTAGAATATTTATACCCCACATAAACTTTAGGTCATTCCTAACCTTTTTTACTATCTTTAACTATCTTTTAAGCCACAAGCTTTTGAAATATTGATGTAAAAATCCAGTATAAAAAAAAAAAACGCGCTTAAAGGGTTAAAGTGTTATTTGTGAGGTTATGTTGTTTTCGGTAGTATAGCATTATTTCCCACAGCCTTTTCAGAACTAACAGTTTCATGTCATTTTCACTTTCTCATTTATCAATCATCTCCGATTGCTAAAACCCAGGACGCATTAGTCCAGGGGTGTATCAAGCCATCCACAGTTGGGGATGTTCTGAGATGGGGAATCCAATTTATAAATACAATCACAACCAATTATAACTTCCGGAATTTATACATTTATATATATGTAGGCCTTTCCTACAGTGTGGAAAAAAAACCATAGTACCATTGATGATCCAAAATAGAGGAATTCCTTTATACCCCTTGGCCTTAATTAATGATTTTAACAATTAGTTGTACTGCTAAAGTGGTGCATTCTTTTACAGTGGTGTCGGAATAACAGCCTATGCTTTACTGGATATACTCAAACCCAAAGAATTTCTAAATGGTTATATTGCAAATACCTATGTATCAAATAGTCCACAGCCCTGCACTCACACAACTCGTTCACTCACTTTGAAATCTCAGGCTCTCGTTCCCTTCTTCTTCTTAATTTATTGGGGTGACATCTTATTGGTGCATACCGCCACCTACTGTACAGGAGTGTGCAAGCGGATTTAGCAGACTGTGCCTTGTTCCCTTGTCACTGATGTGCACCATCACTGGCGTGCCTTTGAGAATAAGTCTGGATGCCTGTGGCAGGCGTGCTCAGGGTTGCTGACCCGTGTAGCATAATTTTTTTATCTGGGGGGGATGAAATTGCTTGAACCCCCCATTCCCCAACCCTTAGTCAATACATTCAATGCATTAGTCAATACATTCTACAAACATAGGGGAATTCCTGTCCTGAATGCTAGCCTCATCTCAGAGTTACATGCTTAAAACACAATGGAGCTAGTATTCTTGTAGCTTAGTCAGCTAGGACCATATGTTTCAGACTGTACGAGCTGGACTGAAAGGTCAAAGTACAACTTTTTGCACCAATTTTTTACAGTGACCAACAGTGAAAGAAAAGAGTGGTTTTTATCACATATTTTCTTTACTACAACTGTATCGTTCTTTTTCTCATCTCAACAGTTCAGCTGCAGAAGGCTCACAGACCCCGATTTGCAGAACCTTAACCTTCTGGAGAAACATGTAAGACACACACACACACACACACACACACACACACACACTCAAAAAAGGTTGTGCATGAAGTCATATTTAAATATTTGCACATCCCTTGTCAAATGACACGATTTGTTATGAATAAACTGGCACAGATGGACATGCTTGCTGTAAAAGCTGGACAATATGTGACTTTCCTGCCAGTAACTTGATAAAAATTAGGAGATTTTACTGAAATGAAAGGTCCCAATAAAAGCATGCAGTCTGTATTTTTTTAACAGTTTTTTTTATATTGACACAGAACTACTGAAACTGACTTGACTAATATGCTTTGCTTGTAACCTGAGTTATCTGAGTCACAGCTATGCGAAGGGAAAGCTCAGGAAACGTTGTGACTCATCAACTTCGAAGTTCAAAGTTGAGTTTTGACTCATAAGCTTTGAAGTTCAATGCTGTGGATCTTAAGCTTGAGCTGCAAGTCAGAAACTTTAAAGTTCAACATGAAACTGTGTCTTGTAAGCTTTAAAGTCCAAGCTATGATGTGTCTGGGCTCACAAGATGCCCTCCTTGGGGTGCAGAGACTCGAATAAAACCAACCAGAGTCCTTTTTGCTCAAATTGAATCATAAGAAAGATTTATTGGACATCTGCAGATGTGGGCAGGATAAAGAACACAGAGACAGCAAAGTCTGCCTCCCCGTCCTGACCTGCTCCGTCTTCTTCATGCAGAACACACATTTTATAGCCCCCTGTCCTACGTAATCTCTAGAAAACGTCCCATCAGGAGGTGTCAAAAACGAATTGGAAAAAGTTATTGTCACTCATGCAGACTGAGCAGTACGTCACTTCTCGGACGACCCCAATCTCCATAGTAACCCAAAATCTCCTGTTTACCAGAGTTGGCCTTCAGAGTTTTGCGCAGGACAGGGAATTTCAGATAAACAATAAAATATTTTGACTCCAAGACATTATCATATCAACAGATAGACACGACCCTTAAAAAAGAAAACCTCAGAAACTAAGGATGAATCACTGGATACAGAATAAAACTTAATCATTCAAAAAGAAATAAATCGCATAAAAAGAATAAATGCTGATTTTTCCACGACAGATTGTTACTCATCAGCTTTGAAGTTTAAGGTGGAGATCTGACGTGTCCTTTTATGTCCAAGCTGAGTTTTGTCTCATGAGCTTTGTAGTTGAAGGCTACATTTTGAAGTTCGGTTGGGTGTGCTTTGAAATCTGAGCCATTTTGTAAGTCATAAACTCATATCACTAGGAAACCACACTCTGAGTCAAGCTTGGGTCAAGGGTTATACGCTTTCAAGTCTCATGTCACTAATTGGAAGATTCAAGTCACACGTCTGGAACTAAAGTCCTCGTCTCTGGGTCGAGTGACCCTGGAGATTAGCTAAAGGAGTCAAAAGCTTTAGCAGCTAGCGTCGTGTTTGCTGGTGTCACTCTGCATTCGCTTTGTTGGGAGCCACGCGTTCTTCAAAGCTATGTTAGACAAGAGCTCACTTTAGCTCTCAGTACTCCTCAGGGTGCCCTAAGTGAAGCAGACAGAGGGATAGAGGGAGTGAGAGAGAGAGAACGCAGAAGGATAGGCAATGTCAGGGGGAAGAGGACGATAGAGAGAGATATCAAGAGAAACTGAATGAGAGAGAGAGAAAGGAATGACCTTTTCTGAGAAAAAATAACAAAGACTGAAATAAAAAAGCCCCAGGGAATACACACTTTTCCTTTCAGTGGCAAAAATGGCTCCATAAGGGGTGTCTAAAATGACTTTAAAAGGTAATGACTTTGATTGGAGATCATTTCCCGTCTTTGCTGAACTATATGTCATTTTTTTAGAGTTTATTGAATAGCTCAGCCTTGAAAAACCAGGTAAAATCTAACTGGACTCCCTCAGGCTGAAGGTTTCATGGTGATTCTTGTAACAGCCGTCAAAGTTATGTTTGTTCAACTTCTAAATTCTTGTTTCTTTTTGTGTTCCTGCTAGCTTACCGTAACCTGTAAAAGAGTTCAGTCACTACAAAGGACCTCAGGATGTCCAGCACAATCCCCCAAAGCAGCTCAGTCACAGGAGGCAGTACTCAAAGCCGACTCCACCACCACAAAGGAAAAAGACTATAGAGAACTAGACTGCAAGATTCTGCAACTTTGTGGTAAGATAAACAAAGTAGGCCGAAACTTCAGTGTTTTCATTCAAACACTATGAAACACAATGTACTTAAAATGTGATAAATTCAAACCTTAATTTGAATTGAGTGGCCATTAGTTTGTAAACTGATTGCTTAATTTTACCTTAAAAGTGGATTTAACGTGTGAGTGTGAAACCCCTTAATCCTAAACATAAGCTTTTTTTCAGTAGGTTTGGTTATTTAAGGGGCACATTTTTTAAAAGAAAGGGAAAAATTCAGTAGTTTTACCCCTTAATCACCTTAATCTGTGCCCTTTTCCCCTTCATTTTCCTTCATTTCCTGGAAATTAAGGTAAAAATTAAGGTCATTTTAAGGGGTAAAATTAAGGGCTTTGGTTTCATAGTGATATGGTCCATTCATACACACAGTCCACTTCATAATTTTTGGAAACCCTTGGTAAAGTGAGGAAAATTGGCCATAAAATATAATTGGCTTGTGTTTGAAAGTCAAGAAATGTTTGTCTATTGCACATTAATGCATTTATTTATTTTTAAAAGAAATGACAAAGGGTCTCTCTGGCCTCTTGTGTCACATTTTGTTTATACACCAATGAAACGTGGGGTATCCCCAGTTGCACCCAGTTGGCGCAGGGGTTAGTGCTGTTGCCTTGGGTTCGACTCCCGGGTCGGGCGCGGGGTCTTTCTGTGTGGAGTTTGCATGTTCTCCCTGTGACCACGTGGGTTCCTCCTACCATGATTGGGGATAGGTTAATTGAGCACACTAAATTGCCCCTAGGTGTGAATGTGTGTGAGTGTGTGG
>JBBMFX010032909.1:0-11918 GCA_037832545.1 Rhabdalestes septentrionalis
ACTTGTTATAATACTCGCAAAACTTAGTTGATTGGAGAAATCACTGATAATTAATATGTATTTTAACAATAATCATGTTGTGATGTATGTGATATACATTTGAATTTTATATTTCGAGGACTCCATAAAGTTTTCCCTCACATTAAAACGTTTTTTTAATGTGCGCCGCTGCTCGCTCCTGCTTATGTAAGTAGCAGCGTGTGGGTGCATTGTCAACACTTCCACGTCCCAGGCATCCATATTATAGCCTTTGAACAATGTGCAAATGATTACTAACCAGGTTTTTTCTGGTCAGTGTCAAAATGACTTTCACTTCTCATAAAATAGCAAATTCGCGCTATGTGCCTCACCACACCCCTTCTTTTCAGTGACACGCCCGACCCAGCGCAATGCCATCTGCTATAATGACAACGTACATTCTGAACGATGCGCTCACACAAAATAGCAATGATGGGTTGTGCCAGTGGCGAAAGAACGGTGTGCCGTGTGCATTATCGGGCCCCAAGTGTGAAAACACCAGAAGAGACTATGCTAAACGAATCACCACTGGCAAAAACTGACCCCTTGACCCCACACATTCTCCAGCTGGTAACGTTGTCATCATAATGGGGTTTCTCTACCTAACACCACTGATACATTGCCCATTGCCTGAATGACTGGTGCCTCATTCCACAGGGTGAAAACACATAGTGAGCATGTTGCCATCTGGCCTCTTGATCATCTCTGTTTATTGTCAGGCTGGATGTATCAGATTTTTCCAGGTTTTAATGGCCTGTTTTGGATTACATATGTGTGTCAAGGAGAGACTGACTCTCAGGTCTCATTTTGGGGCCCAGGTCCCCAGGGTTACTTCACAACTTGTGGGATAAGCCTAAGCAGGAGAAGAGAGTCCGATATTCTGATCCAGCTGCTCTTGGGTCTACACCAAGCACAACCTACTGCTGAGGCTAAATGTCTCATTGTCATTCAAATCTTTATTCTAGATATTGTCTAGTGTGAGCTACAATGGGGCTTCAATTT
The DNA here is from genome assembly GCA_037832545.1 of Rhabdalestes septentrionalis. Classification (NCBI taxonomy): domain Eukaryota; kingdom Metazoa; phylum Chordata; class Actinopteri; order Characiformes; family Alestidae; genus Rhabdalestes; species Rhabdalestes septentrionalis. The sequence goes on from JBBMFX010032909.1 coordinate 1,021, forward strand.
AAAAGCAAGTCAATTAAAAATATCCAGAGGTTCCCTGGGATTAGCTTTAGCAAATTTAGCTGTTGTCAAATAGCTGCACTGAAGTATGTGAGTTGACTAAAGAGAGCGGATATTTGATAACATGTGAAGAAGACAGACAGAAAGAGAAATTAAGAAATAGATAGGTGGTGAAATAGAGAGAGAAAGACACAGAGAGTTATAGAGTGTGTGCTTAGAATGGCTCAGTGAAGCCCAATAGTTGTGGGAAAATATCGGCTGTCATTCATCTCTGACAGAGAGGATGAAAGATCAGCTATCAGGGACATGTTTTGTGGGTGGTTGGGGGGAGTTAACTTCTAAATCTATCTCACTCGCCCAGAGCCTCCTCACTTTAAAACTTACTGGTTGTGTAGTGATTTCACATTATAGTTGTATTTATTTTATGTTAGATCAGATCATAGCAACTTCTGGCTTGATTTTAGCATGCCTAACAGTGAATGAAATGCCCAGCAGAGAATTAGCTGGATCCCAATTGCAGAATAAAATGGCACACAAGGGGTGTAGGTGAAGTATGTTTCACTGTTATCATGACTATACTAAATTGATTTAGCTAATTAATTATTCATCTGAATGTATCTATAAACATCTATTAAAATTCTTGTTTTCTTTCAATACATTTTCACTAGTTTTTAGATTTTACATATTCTTATTAATTAATTAATGATATTATTACAACAGTAATTTGTTTCTGATGATAGGGTACAAATTAGCATATTTCTACATTGATTTTCACTCTAAAATTTAGTCAGCTAAAAAAACCCTAATTTAAAATGTTTTACAATGTTCTGGCAAACTGTTACTGTTCATACAATATTACATTACATTTACCAGATTCTTTTATCCAAAGCGACTTTCACCTACATGGAACAGCCTCCCTGGAGCAACATTAGGTTAGGGGTTTTGCTAAGGAACACAGTGTTGATAAGCTGGAGGTATGATTCGCACCCATATCCATCACCAGCCCTACTGTTGCCACTGTGGTCTGTTCTTAATTCTGAGCCAGAAGTAACCAAGCAGTACAAAAAGTGGTAAATTGGTTGGTCAGAAACCAGCACGGAGAAAAATCTTCGGATTCCTTACCATTCTGCTGCTTAAGATTCCACATTTTAATGTTGTCTTTTCAGCAGGTCAAAGGTAACAATGTGATCCAGGGGAAAGTTGAATCAAATCAAGATTTTATCTATTTAGGTAAAGTCTCCGAGACTTAACTTCTTTCTGAGATTTTGGCCATTAATGCTTTTTCTTTCCACCTGCTGACACAGATACAACCCCATAGGTGAAGTACGGCTGGGTAAGGCGTGAACTTTTAGAGGTCAGGTGAGATACTGTTCCTGCCTATGAACAAAGAGGTTTGAAACCTCCCTTTAGCAAACCACCACTGGGTACCCAAGCAAGACCATTAACCCCAAGTTGCTCAAAGGAGATTGACCACCGTAGGATAAGAGCATCTGCTAAATGCTTTAAATGTAACTCACCCTAACTGCATTAATCCTTTCTGACAAAAATTCTTATTATTGTTTAGTTGCCCCAGCAACTAAAAAAAAACAAAAAAAAAAACAGTAACTGTCACTAAAGAACATTTACCATTGGAGCTTTCATAAGTCCTCCAGCTGCTCTTGAAGCTTAAATTTTTTTTTCACCAAAGCATGAAATGCAGTGCAGTGTAGACAACGATGAAAACAAGCATGCTTGAGAGTTTTTTTAAAAAGGGAGCCATCAAAACAAATGCCTTTTAAACAAGCTTAGGTTGGACTAATTATATCTGTAAGAGTTGTTGAGCTGTTTTATTTCTAAAATAAGTTTATATTGGACTCATTTGAGATGTTAGATTTTAATATGCTGTAGAACACCTAAAGTTTACGTTGGCCTATTAGGATAGATCTGCCCTTCCCATGACAAGGCCTCCACTTACTACATGGAAAACAATACAAAATTACAAAAGGTATAAAAGGCATCTTCTGGCAGGTTTGTGGTGTTTAAAGGATACTTCTATGCTTTGCAAATTGCTAATGAACTTACATTCACATAACTTTCACAAAAAGGAATCTTATCTTTGCTGCCTGTGTCCCTGAATATTTCATTGCAACAGAATAAAACATTCGTGACAGATGTTTTGTTGTAAGAGACTGCTATCTCAGGTAAAGATATTATTATATTTGTCTGAATTGGCAGGATGCAGATTAGTGTATCTGTAACCTTAGCAGACTTAGTGGTCCTAGTGGGCAGGGTTGGAATGTGGGAGGCGGGGCCTTTGTGCCGGCACAATGTGAGGGAGTGAATTGCAGGGCTGGAATGAGCAGAGTCATCGGCAGTGGCGTAACCTGACGCCGTGCTGCAGTGTGATGGCTTATGGCAGCTGCTTCAGGCTTGGCAGCCACTGCCCTGCCACTCCTGCTCCTCCCGTGTTGGATGCTCTAAATCCTGCACGAGTTACTAATTCCACTTTAATAAACTCTACACTTCGCTATACACCTGTGCATCTCATATTAACAACCACCAGATACACTACTGGTCAAAAGTTTTAGAGCATCCAAAGGGTTCAATATTTTACCTGAAATGTAAACTGTTCAAGTCCAATTAATATCATGAAATGGTACAAAGGACAGTGCTTAACTTCAAGAGGTTTAAAAATGGTAAGGTTATTCAAAAGGGGGAAATAGTTTTGTTGCACTTTGCAGTACCCTCTTTTATGGGCCTAGTTGGCCAGGTTCATCCTACAGCAAGATAGTGACACAAAACATAAGTCCATAAGATATGTGAGAATTACCTTAGAATAAAGAAAACATTCTCTAGAATGAACAATGAGACATTGAACCGTTTCAATTTCAGTTGAAATAAAACAGTAAAATTGGGGTGTTCTAAAACTGGGGTGACCGGTAGTGCAACAGTATTCACTTACCCACAGCCATAGCAAACACAACCCTGTCACACTTCAAGAGAAACGCAGATTTCACTTTTATATAAGATAAGATTTGAAAACCCTTATCCACACAAGAGGGAAATTTGCATTGCTCCAGGAGGAAAGCGGAGAGAATGAATGAAAAATGTAGAAAAATTGTACCCAATAGAATAAAACTATACCTCATATCAGTATAATATTGTGTTAAATAACTGTACATTACACAAATTATTATATATAGTATGTAAGTTTGTGTGCATTAAGATGAATATATCAATAAATATATCATAAATATATCAATAAAACATATTACAATAAACACTTGTCTCAGAATTTACTTACTTTGTGAGCAGAGAGGGGAGGCCCCAAAGACAGTAAAAGGCACATAAAACAAAACTGCCAAGGCTCTGGTTGGTGGACATAACCAAAATTCCTAAGTTCGGCCATCCAGATAGCACTCAGCCTTCAGTGTATTACCACTTTATAAATAAAAAATACAATGTTAAAATGCACATATATATGTAGTTTTATTACAAATAATTATCATAACATTTATTTTCCTGCCCAGTATATCACTGTTTTGAAACAAATGTACACACATCAGAATTAAGCAAGCATTTTGATCACAGTACTCATTGTTTAAACAGTGTTCAAATATGTGCTCTCTTTTTTAGTTTGTTGTGCCCTCTGGAACTGCAAACACAGCCCTTTTTCCTAAACCAAGGTTACAGAGGACTGAATAATGTGCCAGCTGGCACCCACTGCACTGCGAAACAACCCTGAACGGGTCATGTTTTCAAATACTTTTCACCAGAATAGAGTTATGAATTAATTTTTTTAAACTCATTTTATTGTCAATTAAAATATGAAAATAATGAAATAATTTATTATGATGTCTGTGGCTTTAATATGAATGCTTTGCACACATCAAAATAGGGTGTTTAACTGAAAATAGTTTGTGTCTGAACTGCACTGAAATGTTTGTCCATTAATACTAGGAAATTTGACCACTGATACTAGGAAGACTTTCCTGCACTACCTCTGAGTCTGGTAACTGGGAGCCACAGGTCTTTCACCTCTCTTAAATATTGACCAAACAGGCAGCAGTCTTAAGAAACATCTGGCAGATTCAGCTTGGCGCGTTATGTAGAACTGTTGAAACTGTACAACTTTGCAATAAGACTACCCTTATAAAGGGTTTAAAATTATTCAGAGTCAGGTTTTTAATTAGGCTGTAGACCATTTATAAATAATTAATAAGCAGTTATAAACAAGTTATAAGCAGTTATGAACAGTTGTCATACATTGGTGCAGGCTTGCTATTTGGAGTTTAACATTCTGTCTGAGAAAAGGGATAAGATAAGCTGAGCAACAAAAACACACCACAGCACACAGTGTGAACAAGATGTAATTCTTCCACTGCATTTAACCCATTCACTAAGTGAAGCAGTGGGAACTCAGGAACACAGTGCCCAGGGAGCAGTGTGTGGGTACAATACCTTGCTCAGGGTAACTCAGAGGTGCTAAGCAGTCTTGGGAATTGAACCCACAGCTTCCTGATTGCAGGGCAAATGCCCTAACCACTAGGTCACTAGTGAGCCTGAGAAATTATTTCTAACAGTTTACTAATGGTTTATAATCTGTCGACAACCTGATTGTAAATAATGTATAAACCCTTTATAAGGGATGTAAACTAAATAACTTTGTCAGTGATTTTTTTTAATACTGCAAGCATTTAGGAACTATTTTACTTTTAAAATAAATTAATGTTTTGCATTTCCTTTGAGATTCTGATGTAAATGCCAGATGTTCTGGAGGAGTGTTATGTTCACCCTCCTGTACAGCAGCACTGGGGCTTGTTTTTGGCCCCGGGCCAGCAGTTGAAAGACCAGTTTGAATGTTTGTGGCGGTGTTTAGCATTATCAGCTGAGTGAGGTCACAAGTTTCAAATGATGATCTTGCAGTGCAACTGTTTCCAAAAGTGTGTGAGATTCAGTTGAAAACACCTGCTCTGCACATGGACACCCTGTCAGTAATGAACACTGGCATTAACAGGGTTAAAATACAACCCTTAATTAGCTAAACAGTTCATATAACTACACATGTGTACTGGAGTAAATAAAGCTTCAAAGGACTTGTATTTTATGTTAAATGGTCCACATCCTACGTTTTCTTTTATTTAGTTATTTCTTCCTCTGATGTACATGTATTCTGTCCCCCCACCCCACAAAAAAAGGTCAGTGCATTTTCACATGTACCTTTTTCCTGTTTTTAAACAGTAATTTATGTCAATTTATATGCTCTGATTGACCACTCTGTTTTGAAACACTCCTTGTGACATCATTGTGAATAGGTGGGCATCTCTGATATTGGCTGACATTTGTGATGAAAAGAAATGTATTTTTAATAGATTGTCTTACATCTGTGGACTGTTGAATGAACTTGGACATTACACCGATTTTATAAAGATTTGCAAACAACATAAAAGGCAAAATGTTATTGAACAAAACCATGCTGTGTTTAGCTGCACTGACAAATCTGACACCATTAATAAACCAAAAAAATGTTATTGTTGTTCACAGAACCTGGCTCCTCACTCAGAGTGGTTTCAGGAAATTTGCGCCCCCCTCTGTTTTCTGGATTAGTTGGTCTCCCCATGTGCATTCAGAATGAATCATAACCTTGATAAGAGAACGTTTCAAAGCACAGAGTCTACTGAAGGGTCTTCCCAGAATCCCACTTCAGCAGCACAAAAGAAGAAAGGCCCCTATTGATACAGACTCATTCATTTGCCAGGAACAAAAACATATTCCCACAATACAACTGGAGGAAGTGGAATACTGCATGCCAGGATTGGCCATGTTTTACCCACTGTTGTTTTTGGTTTCTTTTCTCTAGTCCCATTCAAGAACTTTTTAATGACGGAGGTTCACTGATTTATTAATACCTTACAAAGGGCATCATTGTGCCGGCAAGTTATAAACTATAAAGTTCCTTAATCCTTCACTGCATCAGTCAAAATGATCAAATCCTTCATTTATTTTTCTTTTTGTCTAACTGCAAAATGGAAAATGTACATATTGGAGGACTTTCTGTGTAAAATGTAACTTTTTTTTAATTGCTGGGTGAGGTCTGACTGCAAATGTAAGGGTGTTAGTTAATATTTTTGGAAAAAGTGAAGCCTAAACTGTGGCATGTTCCAGGTGAAACCAGCTTATAAACAATGCACATTCATTCATTTATATACACGAGCAGTGTGGTACAGAAACAAGGTGTTCCCACTTCAGGTTCAAATTTCGCTTTGCTATTGCCTCTTTGTTAGCTTTATTATTTCTAATGAAATCTATATAAAAGTATAAATATCTATATCTATATAAAAGTATTTCTATAAAAATGGTGAATTATACACAAATCCTATTTAAAATATGACTATCATTCTGTTCACAGAGTCAGTGGGAGTATCTGAGTCTCCTGTTGGGAAACAGGGTTGTTCCCAAGATGTTTCAGGGGACCAATAGAGTTCTTGGTTTTGGGACAGTTTCAGGCCTTTTGAGGGGGCGTGTGTCTGATCTAAGTCCAACAGAACTGGCAGAGTAAAAGTGTGCATCAACCACAGCAAGCATTTAGTGCACTTCCATCGTTAGTCTGACATATTCGAGTGTAAATTGGCAGAGTGATGGCAGGCATGCGTAAGAAAAAGATCTCCCTGCTGGAGGTGTGGCGCAGGAATCGAGCAGCACGAATCAAGAAATCTAAAGACCTGAAACTATGGCCGCATCAACTGTAAGTGGAACATTTCTAGAATCGCAGAAAGAGATTTACTGAAAGCATAACTGGCTTTGACTTGTTGTCGCTTATTTTACACTTGCTTTCTTTCAGTATGTGCACCTTACTCATCTTGCAATTCAGTTCAATTTCATGGTTCAGTCAAAGTGATTCAGTCCAGTTCCTTTAAGAACACCTCATTATTCAGATTAAATGATTCAGTAGTGGTTGTGATATTAGTAATTCACTAATCTATAGTGGTTATACTCAGCATTTAACAATGCTTTTCATATTAAATACTGAGTTTGTATTGGGTTTATTTACACTATATTTTATATTGTTCTGGTCACTGTGCCAGTGCAGTTATAACATAAATAATTTCCTCTGCGATTTTGATTCAGATAAAGGGATTCAGTTCAGTTTCTTTAGAAAAATCTATGTAATACAGTCATTACAGTTCTTCAGTTGATTAAAACCAACAGATCAGAGTGTATCTGGATACTGAAGCAGTTCTGCGAACCCTTTAATGGGGCTGAAAACCTCTGTTGGTCTAACTGGGTTTGCATTTGTTTCTAAGACAGCCCTAAAATAGTTTGCCACTAATTAGAATGTCTGTCTGTCTTTATGTATGTTATAATGTGTATACTTGGTAGTATGCATCCTATAATTTCCCAGTGTCTATTCTGTGCAATTGCTGATATTTTTAAAAAATAACAGTTACCACTTTAATACAGTATAACCCAAAAAACACATACCATTTATCTAATCTTTATTTTATATCATTACTTCAGTGGGCTCAAAGTAATGATTTTATTGAAATGCAACACTTTTTCAAAAAACACACTAAAATGAACAGCTACAACCCAGGGCATTTGAGTTCATTTTGGAATAAACTGGCTGCTATCAGACCTGCGAACAGACATTTTGAAGGGCATTGGGCCAAAAAGAAAAAGCAAATTTTCAAAACATATTTACAGAGAACTATGCGTTAGGAGTCCAACCTGCTGGGAGCTTAAAATAACACAGTCACAGAACAGATCAGATGGTTAACAGTGTTGTAATAATGTCTCTCTTATAAAATGTCTATTTAAGCAGGTGTCCTATTCAAGTCATACACAGACCCCCACACATTTAATATTTTAACAAAATGTGAAACTTCGTTAAAGAGACATTTTAGTTTTTTCCAGAACTGTGTTGATGTGCGCACCTGCATTAGGGTAAACTGCATCAGGGTAAACACATTTTGAGCAATGACAACAATTTATTACATTATTATATTATTACAAATGTTGTCCAGGAGGGGACCAGTGCTGTTTGAGGGCAAAGGTCAACCTGTGCCTCAAGCCCCCTCTAGAGTCCATCTGTGCATATGCCTGCCTGCCATTCTGGATATTTTTAAGCTGGATTGCCTAGAGTTTGGCCTTTCAGTCAGAAGGTTGGGGTTTTGTACCCCTTGTTGGCAGCAGACTGCTTTGCTTGGTGAATGGGTTAAAATTCAGAATATAATTTTACATTGTGGTGTGTTCATGTGTGACTAAGGTTTAATACATTAAATCGGGCAATGTAAATATATGTTACCATTATGGTAATAAAAATAAAGTTTTACAGACTGTTATCAAAAATTCCTTGCAGCCTAATGAGAATTTTCACCTCAAATTATTTTTTCACATAATACCGGCTGTACAGTTACTGCCTTTAAGTTGGGTGTAGTTTCAATCTGTATAGTTTCAGTTGGACCAAAAAATTTTACTTAGACTGGTGCTACAACCTCCCATTATTTGCCCGTCTTACCTTTAGTCCTCTGCCCTTCCTGCAGGACACAGCTAAGAGACCCTGAGGTGGTGGCATCCCTCGCCCAGCAGAATGCCAAGATGGCCCCCTTGCTCCTCCTCACAGACACCGATGTGTTCCGCCGTTTCACGCCAGAATCACTGGTGGAAATCGAGCGACGCATGGAGGAGGAAGCTGCCGAGCAGCAGCGCAGGAAAGACCTGAACATCGAGATCCCTGAAGAGGACCTGCCTAAACCCTCTAATGATCTGGAGGCTGGCAAAGTTCTGCCCTTCATCTATGGAGACCCACCTTCAGAGCTCCTCAACATACCTCTGGAGGAGTTAGATCCATTCTACAAAGCACAAAAAGTTAGTCGTGTGTAACTGGAACCACATTACTATTAAACATGATTAAGAGGCAAATAACAGCTTTACGTTTGACTTAGATCACTGATATTTTACAGCATATATTCGGACAATATTTCCACCTTGCGTAGATATTGTCGACCAGCCAAGTCATGCTAATGTCAGAATCTTTTCATATTTTCATACTCTGAGGTGTGTTAACATACCCCAGTTTACTTACATTTGACAGAATTTTTCTTTCATCAATACCCAGCATGCATTATGCAAATACGCGCTCCGGCCATCTTACATGATTCCTGCTTCTGTATTCTAATGTTCGGAATTCCAGCAGTGGTGACCTGGCAGACTTGAAACCCAAGTCCCCTTCTCAGAATGTGGAGGTTTGGGATTAGGCAGTTTTCTTCCTGAGGTGATCAGCCCTTGGTTGTTCGGTCCAACGCAGATCAGTCACACAAGGAATCCTGTCCATAGACGCCAAATATAACGGCAGAAATTGTACCATGTTTCAGGAATTCAAAACTCAAGATCAGAAATAGTTTAAAAGTCAAACTACGTTTACTGCATTGCCAGCAATGGAGCAATCCATACTCAGAGCACCCATGTTGGTGATCTGACAGATATGGCCCTTTACAAACAAGGTACTTGGGTTTTTATTCTCTGTGTCCCAAAAGGTCTCCTAAGGGTCATGCTGCCCCCCCACCTTAGTTTCCAAGAAGTGGCCTTCTCTTACTTCTGCTTTTCCTATTTCTGTTCCTGCAATGTGCACACAAACAAAGACAGAGGGACAGATTTTACAGACATGCTGTCATATGTCTGCCTATGACTGATCATGACTGACATAATTATGTAATTTTACAAATCATTAGAAATACCCTAACACCCTGGTTAACTAAAATTTTTTCAACCCGTCCTGTGTGCTAGCATGGCCACTGACATTTAGGGATAATCATGCTATAGACAGGATAAGCCAGGATTGCTTTCACACTCTCTTGAAAATAGGGATGATGTTGCCTTTTTTACTTAATTCATCATGATTTGAGGCAAGCATGTATTTATTTAAGCATTCTGTTTGCTCAGTGCTAAATTTATAACTAGTGGCTTCCATTGCTAATTTTAATGCAAAAAACTTTAGACACTGAACATGTTTTAGCTGACTGACTAGATCTGAAGTAAGGGACAAACTGTACACATTTTATTTTTGCCATGTCGTTACTTTTAAGCTGAGAAGCTACATGAGGAGTGCTTGTTGAACTGTAAAAGATCATTGATTTATTTCTTGCTTGATGTGTTTTGCAGACTTTCATTGTGATCAGCAAAGGGAATACAATCAATAGGTTCAATGCTGAGCCTGCCTGTTACATTCTAAGTCCATTTAATCCCATCCGCAGAGGAGCCATCAGAGTACTCATTCATTCATATCCTTGCGGTGTGTTGAGGAAGTGGGGCCAGTAGAAATATGTTCTCTTGATCCAGTCCTTTCCAATACCTTTGGGATGAGTTGGATTTGCATTTGTGATCCAGAACTAATCCTTTATTACCTGATCTCACTAGTTCTCTAATGACTGAATGCAATCAAATTCTCACAGCAATGTTACAACATCTAGAATAAACTTTTCCCAGCTAAGTAGAAGCAAACTACCCTATTAATGCCCCAGAATTCAAGAGAAACAATTAATGAGCATATGCCCAAACATTAGTGTAAGTCTGACATTCATACTATTCATAATGCTCTGTTAATTATGCCATCACATCTAGATGTGATGCATAATGATGCCAGTGGCAGAAATAGCTGAATTTGAACAGCACAATGTAGCCAAAATTTTTCAGAGTTTGAGCAGCCAATGCAATCACACACTAATCAAACTTTACCTTGACTGTTCAGTAAATTGTTCAGCATGTTCATCATGGTAACAATCCTGTCCAACTGTGTATTTATGACAATGAGTGACCCCCCAGCATGGAGCAAAACTATGGAGTAAGTATCAAGAGCAGCACACACACACACACACACACACACACACACACACACACACACACACACACACACACACACACAC
>JBBMFX010032920.1:0-7500 GCA_037832545.1 Rhabdalestes septentrionalis
CGCTCTGTTTGTTTGTGTGTGTGTGTGTGTGTGTGTGTGTGTGTGTGTGTGTGTGTGTGTGTGTGTGTGTGTGTGTGGGCGTGCACATGTATTTAATGTTTTAAACATCAGTGGTGTGCGTCTTAGATTCTGAGCTGCTGTGATGCATGTGACAAGCATTTGTTCATTACGAGTGTGTGTGTGTGTGTGTGTGTACTAGAGAATCCTTTTGTCAGTGTTAGCCTGGAAAGAGTCAGAGTCAGAGCAAAAGGAAGAAAAAAAATGATGATGCAGTTTAAATTGCCTCAGGAAAGTCCATCATTTTAGCTGTTGCTCATTAGTGAGTGTATATTCTTTGGGCTTTCTAATATGAGGTCTTTTTAATGGAGGTTAGTAATCAGAATCAGAAGAATAATCTTTATTTAGCAGTTAGATCATAAACTTTTGCTCTTGGTGTTAAAATGCTCTGCTGTAGTCTGGGAGGGAGGAAAAATGGGAGGAACGTAACAAATGATTTTGAAACGGATCCCTGTGCCAATGAACTAAAATAATTGTCATTGAGGGTCTAAACTTGCACTTCTAGAAAGTTGCTTTAGGACAGTGTCTGCTGTAGGAATTGTTCAAACAGAGACAACATCTCTTTCTTTGCTCTGCCCACTAATGTGTTCTTTTTAAAACTGTTTTTAAGTGTTGCTTTACGGATAGCTGATAAAAATCTCAAAGAAAATCCATAGCTCAGTTGATGTAAGAAATGTTTACAGTCACATTTACGTTATGTTGTTCATTTCAGATGAGATGTGTTTTATATGAATGTGTGAAAGTTTAGGGGACTTTTTTAAAAATAAATGTTTTAGAGAAGTACAGGGAAGGGAAGATATTTGAAAGAATTTGCTGACATTTGCGGCATCATCCTGCCATACCAACATTACAGCAAAAATAGAAAGCGTGAGAGTATGAAGCCTTAAGCTAGACTGGTAAAGTTGAGCTGTTCAGTGACAGCAAACAGAAAAAGAGATGTTTAACAAACTTGAAACATGGAATGTCGGAAATGTCACCTTAAATAACAACAAACTTGAAATGAGTAAATGAGTAAATGAGTAAATCTGAGTGGCACTTCAGTTTCTCATTATTATAAATGGGATTTATACCAGTGTTCTGTATAGTTTGTCCATTTTTATAACTCCTGCCATCTAATGCCCGAACAGAGCAACTGGAATAACAAGCAGACGTCATAATGTCAGTTTGATTAAGGTCAGAGACATTCACTTTAGGCTGTGACCTCCTAGATCAAAAGGGCACATATGGGACGATCTCGAGTTATTGATGTCATTTGTTTGTTTTGGACTGGTGTCTGTGTGTGTTTGTGTGTGCGTCTGTGTGTGTGTGTGATTCTCTGGGTTACACATATGGCTAGACGGACCCTTCAGCAAGAATGTCACTGAGCGTCGAACAAAATTGTTGATAAGTCCAGGCGAGTGAGGATGAGAGACATTTTAACCTTGACTCATTGTCCTTCCTTTAGTTTCTCCAGCAAGAAACTTCTGATTTACAGGCAGTGTTCCACTCTTCAACCCTCGTATTATTTTGGGCTCATCTGTTTATGGGTTCACACACAACAATGGCCGGGTGATTAATTCAGCATTGATTAAACCATATTCAGCATAATGCCCATCATAACATTGGGCTGTGCTATTTATGATGCAGCTTTCCTTCACCCGTACTGTTTGCTGAATTGGCTGTAGAAAACTGTTCATGATATTTTCCATTTAAACCCATTATTGGGATCATTTACTTTGCAGACTGTAGGAATATGTTTAACAGTTTCTCCCCTGTGCTCTAATGTAATTCATCACCAAAGATGTGATTGATGACCACAGTCCTAAAAATGGACTAAAAATGTGGCTTCAAGATGGCCTCGATTAATGTTTTAGCTGTACTATTTTTATTCAGAAAAAAATATTAACATGCAGATACATTTTTTTCCATCAAGGTATAAGGAATTGCACCCTCAAAAGTATGACAATGATTCTTTAGTCTAGTTGTGTACCATAATTAGTTTTAAAGGTAAGACAAAGAAGAGCAAGATGTATACTAGGGCATTTACGACATCTGTTTTTTTTTTCAAGTCGCCTAATCCATCAAGATATTCGAATTCGAGTAATGATGACGTCACACATGTGCAGCAAAGGAACATAGGTGTCCAAGCTGAGCAACTTTTATTAAAGTTCTCTGTAACATTAACAGTCAACTTGACAATTAAATTAAACAAAATAGAGGCGGATACCTTGACTGTTCTGGTAAATTTAAGCACAACAGAAAGTGGAAACAGTTTAAGCCGCTCAGCTCTCCTGGAATGTCTCTCTCTAGCGTTAGCATGTTAGCTAGCGGTGGCATTTCGGAACCATGCAGAACGCTTTTACTATTCCTGACTTTAACTCTGAATTGCAGGTGGTGCAGGCCTCTGTGCTGTTTGTGTGTCTAGAGTTAAGGATCTCCTCATGTGTGATGTATGTCTTGTTGTGGTCTCGTGTTTAGATTCCACTCAATGTGCCAATGGTACCGCCACTTTTATGAAGGGACTATAGTAATTGGTTAAACCAAGGATTGTGTGTCAGCGTCAGCCAATCAGAGACAGAGACTGCATTACGTCCACAAGCAAGGGCAGTGAGAGAGAAAAAAACCCCACAGGACTAGTCGACTTCTCTCAAGTGTCGTCGACTCGTGCCTCTGTAGTTGACGAGTGTTAATGTCCTAATGTATACAAATAAATTTGTGCATTTTAATATTTTTAATATTAAAAAATAAAAAGCCTACCCTCAAGACAAAATGCATGGAGTCTGTGAAGGTGTAAGAAGATTTGAAATCAAATGCAGCAGTACTATACTCTGCTGCATTTGTTTTCAAATCTTATGGTCATTAGATTCTAAAAACCCCAGTAACAGACATTTACACTCTGAAAGTTAAGCACTTTATTTGACAGTGTGCTGTACGGCGCCAAAAACTGCGTGTGCACAAACTCAATGCAGTTTGATTTACAGGAGAGTCATTCATTCATTCATTGATTTTCTGTAACAGTTTAAACCTCACTATCCTTAATAAGGTCGTTGGTACCCAAAGCTATCTGGGGTCGATGGGCAGAGCACCAACCCACTGCAGACAGGAGCGTCATCTTTTAGAAGATATACTTTCTGTCATTCTAATGAGAGGAGCCTCTCTCATTGTCCACATTTCATTCATGTTCTTTATTAATAACTGAATGTGTTATGTGTTATTAATGTGTAAAAACTGTCATGTCTGCACGTGAGACTGAATGAGACATAGAAATAGGACTGCAATGGACAGACAGATAGTCCATATGATTTTATCGATCCAAAATCAACAAAACCATAGAGTGAAGCACAAACTCAATCACAGGCTCACGACAGAGTAAACAGCTTGGAAGCTGCGAAAACACAATCACCGTGCAGAATAGTGAAACTCTCATTCAAACCACAGTACAAATTAGATCAGTCCTTCATGAGGGAAGAGATAGGTAGCAGCTGAGGGGTGTAACTAATCTGGTCTAAAGAAACTATGCAATGAATAGCATATACAAGCCAACCAATTAGAAGACAGGTAAAAAAAAAACTTAATTAAAGGGAGCAAAATCAGAAAAAAGATAATGACTTTTAAACCACGACTACTGATGGAGGCGAGGCGGAAATGACAAGTCTGTGACATCAACATTAATGCAGAAAAAAACTAACCCCTTTTGTTTTGCCTCACATATATAAATTTGTCTGCTAGTTTTGCTTTCCATGAGACACCCAATGTCACTGATCCTTTCATTCCCAGATTTGGTAGCTTTGTTTAAGTAGATGAACAACCAGACTCTGCTGGACACTGCCTCTACAGGACTGGAGTTGTAATTTTAAACTTAGCATAATATGCTAAAGTTAGCATAACTTCAACACAGACTACCTCCTTCTCTGAAACACTCCACTGACTGATTGTAGTACTTCAGTTCTGTTAGACTGACTATTTTCTTAACTAATGAAAGCCTTTATTTGAAGCCATATGAAACTTGACATGATACTAATGATATGAGACTCAACTCACATCGATACAACACACTGAGGGATTGTCACTCAACTTTGCTTGTCACTCAGATTGACCATCTCTGAAACACAGTATGGTGTAAGTGCATATATAGTGCATATATAGTGCAGGGTTTTAATTTGGATGGGCATCAAAGTCAAGCCAAACAATACACACAGGATGTTTGTTGAATACTTTGAATAGAAGCTGAATAGAAGCATGTGTCCTTCATTCTTGTGTGTTCCTGTGCTGAATGGTGGCGTTGGCATGTGGCAGTTTGTTGACTCGCTGCGGTTTGGAAAAGGCTTTTAATGCGCTCCTGCTAGAGAAGTGTGTTTGAGAGGGAGGATGACTAATGAGCTCTTCATCACCCCTCGCTCTTTAACGGCTCCTCATCATGTGTCTGAAACCACAACAGAAGAAACGCTTGAAAGGCGGTGGGCGTCTGCGAGGGACCGCACTGCGAGCAAAACAGCTGTAATTGAATGTGACTCGTGAAGGCAGAGAAAAATCACAACTGATTTCAAATTGAGTCTTTACAGCATTATGAGTGTTTGTGTTTTCAGGCGGAATGGCTGTTATAGGATGCTTATAAAGAGCAAGTGTAATGCAAGCTGGCATTTATGATGGTTTGTATCTCTCTCCAGATATTTCCTCTGTTTAAATCTGTCATGGAGTAAAACTGAAAATACTTTGAAACGTTTGAGTTTTGGTCATGGATTCCAAAACTATTATACATTACACTATGAATAGTTGATATCTAGTATCTCATTAAAAAAAGTGGAGAACTTCTGTGAAAAACACAGATTACACACTTTAAGTGAACAGGTTTTGCTTGTGAGTACTTATGTTTTATAATTTGATGATGCCTTTGATAATTTTTATATCATTTGAACATTTAAACATTTGAATTTCAAAAGTGTTGGGTTTGAAAGCAAAGACATTTGCATTTTTCTGAATGAGCAGTTATGCTATCATGTGCAGCACTGGGCAAAAGTCTTTGGCACCTATTCAGATTGTTTTTCTCAGCATTTAATAATGTGCTGGCAAACTTAACATTAGTATAGAGGCAAACAAGTATAAAATTGTAAAAATATTTGTTTAAAAAAAAAATCTATTTCATATTTTGTGAGAATACAGATTTGGTTCCAGAGTTCACCTTGATGCCTCTAGCAACTGATTGCATTTGTGAAATTCCATCAGCCCCTCATGATTAAATTTCATGAAGTCAAACCGGGTTTCTGATGGCTACTACTTGGCCTCCACAAGGAACATGATATAATGTACATGAAATCACCACTTACTCTATAACGCAATTAGTGTTTTTCTTTTTAGTTTTATTTTATTATGCTTTGATATATTAATGTAGACAAAACTCTCACTGTGCCTCTTTTGTACAGTACTGTACATACTGCATAGTTGGGTGATTAATTGTATAATGGTGTAATTGCACTTACATAATTACATAATTCTATTAATTATGTAATGCAAACTGCAACTTAAGCAATATGACATTAATGTTTCTAAGCTATTAAGAGTTCACGCACTCCAAAACGAAGTCCTGCTCATCAGGATCCATGACACAGCACTTTTCGAGGTTGTAGCGGTCAGAAGCAGAAGGAGTAGATGGGGATAAATGAAGCTGTATGTACTTTACAGGCTGCTGGGTGTATCTGAGGACACACTTGTTCTTTTCCAAGTCTAGTCAGCCGCTTTGGGGGGTTTTTCGCCTGTGGCGTTCCACAGGGGTCCATCCTCGGCCCTCTAAGAGAACTCATGTTGGTAATCTCAAAGCCCCCGCCACTTATTTGTGATGGTGGGATTAATTCTTGCAGCAAAGTAAAGAGTGTTTTTCCATTTCTGAGCAGCATGAGAGAGCGAAATCCCTTCAGCAATGTAGCGGCTTCACGGCTTGTGGGCAGAATTCGTCTGGAACTTCAAACCGGCTGGCAAAGTTATCCTTAACCCTTAGAATGCTATTCTTGAAAATCATAAATAATTGATCTGAATTCTGAGTGATGGTAATGAATCTAGATGTTTTGCGGGGAGTGGGGGAGGTATGAAGCCTCGCCGCCCCCTTGGTTAATTTTGCGATTGTTGGATTACTGTCAGTTTGCTGGCACTTGATCCTGCTGACAGCTCCGTCGTCTCATACTGCAAACTGACAAAAACATCAAACTCCAAAGAAATTGGATTTTATGTGAATCAAAATTAAACACCCACATCTGATAGAATGGCTAATGAAAGCCAGGCTGTTTGACACGCTCTGTTTTCTGTTTTCCATCTTCCGTTCTGGTTTCTATTTGCTGAATGATCTGTGCTAATCTATGACAAACAGCGCAAGTGCGTTTTGATTGATAGTTTTGATTAAATTGAACTCAGCCATGCCTGTGGTTGCTGGAGATGACGGCGGGCATGTGTCAGAGATGGACAAGGTTTGCTGTTTGTTTAGTGCTCAGTGTTCATTCATCTGCTTTACTCGTGATTTGCAGCTTTGTCAGATTTAGCATGTCCCTCTCTCTCTCTCTTTCTCTCTCTCTCTCTCTCTCTGTCTCTCTCACACACACATACACGCACTGTTAAAGCAGGATAGATATTACCTTCGTTTATATAAAGAACCTACCGGTTTTGACAGTAGGAGTGATATTAATCCAGTGTGAATCTGATGTGTGTGTGGTTTTAACAGTGTAACAGTAGCAACTGTGGAATGATTTTAATCCAGTATGAATCAGCAGGGGGTGTAGATTCTTTTTACAGTGTAGTAGTAAAACCTATGGTGTGAATTCAGTCTGGTAGGAATCTAAAATGTGTGTAGTTTTTACAGTATGACAGTAACAATTGTGGAGTGACTCCAGTAAATATCTACAGTGTATGTTGTCTTAGAGCGGGGGTCACCAAACTTTTTGAAACTGAGAGCTACTACACAGGTACTGAGCCACATGAAGGGCTACCAGTTTAATACACTAGTACAGAGTTTACCTAAATCTATGTAAAATAAACATAATCTACAATGATTTTTTAGATCTATATCTAAATGCAAATGTAAATAGTAGAATAGCAACAGGATAATAATAATTGTTAAGACACTGCTCTCTGGTGATTTTTTTTTAGAACAGGTCCACGGGCTCCTCATGTGGTCCTTGTTGTAGAGTATGACAGTAATAACTTTGGTGCGACTTTAGTCCATAATGAATCTACAGTATTTGTGGATTTTACAGTTGAGCAGAAATAATTGTGTTGTGAATGATCTTCTGTAAAAAGCCAAGAGCTCCGTCAGTAAAACAACTCCGGTTCCAATCCACCTCCCACACACTGAATAACAAAACGTGTTAATACACAATGTTGCGATGTCATCATGGCTATGTTGTTATTGTCCTAGTGTGTGTCTTATGACATAAGGCTTTTTTTTGGGAAATGACCTGGGTCGTCTGTGAGAATTTATAG
>JBBMFX010032940.1:0-11916 GCA_037832545.1 Rhabdalestes septentrionalis
TTCACAGCTTCCACACACTTTCCCGATTGGCAAAGTGTTTAAATAAACGTGTTTGTGCTTCGTGTTCACTCTCTCCTTGCATGGCCATGCAGCTGCGTCTTTTCCAAAAGGCAAATATTTCCCTTCAGAGTCATAATTGGCAAAAAAACATTCACAAGGCATTATTTATTTGCCATTTTGGCGTTTTTTTCTTCCAAATCTCAATGAACTGAACTCCGCTTTCTGCCTGCTCACGCAGCAATGATCTGAGGCTTCTCTTGCTGTGTTCTCGAAACTTTGAACGAGAAGATGACGTAATGCGTTATTTTTTCTGTGATTAATTAATCTAATTAACGAGTGAAATTCCCAACCCTAGTATAAATATATGATTATTAAATTTTTTGTACATATATATTGGACAATATTATTAGTTCCACACACAGACGTACACACACACATACATATGTGTGTGGGTGTGGTTGTTTGTGATTTTTGCATTCTTAGGACATTCTTTACATTTTCCTTACATTACATTCACTTTTTTGCATTTTACCAAATAGTCATGTCAATTAAAGCTTAAATCCAGTTATACACGGTAGAAACACGTAACATGTTAATATTTCGCTCACTTTGTGGATGAAATAAATCTAGTTTAAATCTATAATAGATGAGATCTACTTATGAAATAAATCTACTTTTGCAGTGTTAGCCATGGATGCTAGCAGGGCGAGGAATGAAGTAGCGTGCAACCTTATTTAACTAGTAAACTTTTGAGTACAGAGATATGGACTATATTCTATACAGGTAAACACTGGTACTGTGTGATGGAGTCGGGAGACTGGGTTTGCTGGCTGTTTGGCTCCATCTGCTGAGCTGCGGTCAGTATTAAAGCTCTGTCTGTAGCGAGTGGACTCACCTCAACCCGGTCTCACATTTTTTCGGGTTGCTCACCTTCAGCTTGGAGCCGAGGAGGAAGGGAGGGAAAAGCTCAGTTTGGAGCCACGAACTATTCAAAGACGCATGAAATTGGAAAGAGGAGAACGTCATTAAACGGAAGAGCATGCTAAAAAAAACGCTCTGCGTTTTACCGCTATATTATTTTACTTTCCCGGTTTG
The DNA here is from genome assembly GCA_037832545.1 of Rhabdalestes septentrionalis. Lineage (NCBI taxonomy): Eukaryota > Metazoa > Chordata > Actinopteri > Characiformes > Alestidae > Rhabdalestes > Rhabdalestes septentrionalis. The sequence continues at coordinate 1,096 of JBBMFX010032940.1, forward strand.
AGGAGGTAAGTCCTTTCTCCTAACGCCTGAGGTAAATATTCCACACAGTCTTGTGGCAAAGTTAGTAAGGATTTTCTTCCTATTCTGGAACATTTTAGCCTGCTTGCTGAGTTTTTTGTTGTCTTTATATGAATAATACATTATTGGTATTTTGGTGGGGATAAAACATGCCTGAAATGAAAAAATCTACTGTGCAGAGCTGAACACACTAGTAATGTTCATTAATACGTTTTTTACAAGACTGTTACATTGATGTGTTGCTGTTTTTTTGAGAATTGCAGTCATTTCCAGCTTGGAGAACTTAGAAGAACTTTAGATAACAAATTCAGAGTCTGATTTTACATTAGTGTGGCACTTCATTGGGAGACATAATAATGGTGGACTTATATAAACACCCTTAAATTCCCTTTATATTCATACACTATGTGTGTAATGCTGAACCAAAACCTCCATTATTCAGTAATAAGATGCTTTAACTAATACTGTCATAAATTCTAAAGGTAGGGATAATATTGTACTACTACAGCATAATGAAGAGAACTTTCGGAGACTGGTAAGAACATTGCCAGAACATCAAATACATGAGGTTAATCTTCAAATGAAACACTGAAACATTTGCAAAAACAAGGCATTTAAAAGTCTCCGATTTTGCAGCTTTTGTCTGTGCTCAGGTGCAGCCCCAGGTGCCTTGACAATGACTGTTGTCTTGTGTGCATCCTGGCTTTATGATTAATCAAATTGAGATAGTTTATTTGCCCCAGTTATAAGGATTGTGCCTAAGCTTTTGTAATTATGCCTCTGATTACATGCAGCACTGTGTTCTCGCACTGCAGGGACCATTTTGAACAGTGTGATCTCCATAATATCCATGATAACATGAGTATATTTAGCTGTCAGAGGCATTTATGAAGAGTCCTAATCAGGTACAAGGGACTGGATATAAAATCTCATGTCGGGAATAATGCAGGGCATTTGACTCCCTTTGCTTGATCTCTCTCTCTCTCTCTCTCTCTCTCTCTCTCTCTTTTTGTGTCCATTATTTGCTCACAGGTTTGCCACTTGTGCCAATGGAGGGCCAGTTGGAGAGAGACAAAGCTGGTACAGACCAGGATACATGGGAACTCATGGTTGAACCTACGTTCCACATGGTCTCAGTCTATGACATCAACATCACAAACAGCACAAACTCAACCCCAATGGAGGAGATCCTCTTCTCCCCGTATTACCAGCACTCGCTTGGCATGGCAGCTGTGTTCATCCTGGCATACCTGTTCATCTTCCTGCTCTGCATGATTGGAAACGTTGTGGTGTGTCTCATAGTCCTGAGAAACCGGCGCATGTGGACTGTCACCAATGTCTTCATCTTCAACCTTTCCATCAGCGATCTTCTCGTGGGCATCTTCTGCATTCCCACGACCTTAGTGGACAACCTCATCACAGGCAAGTGTATCTCAGATGTGTCACTAGCAGTCTTGGGATTTGTATTCGTCTAAATTTCTGATCACAGGGCGAGTGCCCAAACCGCGAGGCCACCAGCTGCGCCCACTCCTCTGTAGCACTAGAGCAAGGTTTGAAGAGCCATGCATGGCTATTCAACGAACAGACAAGATGTGTGAAGAACATTTTGAAGCCTTAAAGCGCGAGTGGTATGGATCTGTGCCGGAAGATCAAGAAATGGTAAAGGGGGTCTGAGCGAAAGAGCAGCAAACGGCGAGCGTGTAGGGGAGTAAACACCAGCTTTAGACTGATTAACACTGATTTTATTTGTTGAAATTAGTTAAAGCGTTAAAGTTCAAAACCTCCCCACATAAAGGTTCAATGTATGGACTTACACTGAGGCACACGAGGAGAGAATGCTCTATATGTTGGCAGATCATAAGGAGTTATTTTAAGTCACCTTATTCAATATTAATGTGAAGGCTTTGAAGTTTAATCTCTGGTTAAACTCTTCATGGAAATCGTTGTACGCGAGAAGGAAGTATTGGTATCAGTCTCCAGGTTACACTGTTGGATCAAGTGTTGTTTTTGGTGGCCTGTCTTCATTTTAGTTTTAATCTAGTCTTTGCGTCAAGCTGTCATTTTAGTTTTTATTTATCTTACTCACGTTCGTACTCTTTTTAGTCTTCTCAAGTTTCAGTCGACTAAAATTCTGAGCAATTTAGTCGTCTTTTAGTCAGAATTCATGACTATTTTCATCTAGTTTTAGTCAATGAAAACTGGTGACGTTTTAGTCTAGTTTTAGACAATGAAAGTTGTATTTTAGTCCCATTTTTTTTATATGTGCAAGAATAATGTACTTCCATTCCAGACACAGAGAACACTTCAGTTTGAATTTATTTTGCCAAGCAAATATGTTAAAACTTATAAGTAAACCAACATAAATGGAAATAAAATACATAAATAATTAAAATAACACCACTTGACTACATTGAAAGTAAAATTAAAACGTGTGTGTGACTGTGTACACGCGTGTGTGTGTGTCATTTCTCTCCCTGCATCCCACTACTAGATAGATTTAATTCACAGTGCCTCTTTATTGGCAAAAGTATTGGGACACAACGCTGTTTAACTTTGCTGTCCAGCGTCCCAATACTTATTTTCTCCCCTCCCTATCGTCTCGTTTTATTCAACAAAAATTAAGAGATATTTTAGCATAGTTTTTATTTTCTAAACCACATTTAGTCTCGTTCTTATTCGTAAACAATATTACATTATATATTTTGTCATATTTATCTTCACATGACCAACATTTACGTTGCATCTCATCTCGTTTTTAATACGAGATAAATGACTGTTGATGACGATATTTAGTCATATTTTTCGTCGACGAAAGCAACACTAGTTGGATCAGACATTAGAACTATTGTGTGGATTTGCTTTAATATACCACTTAAAATGTTGGATGTTAGATATTTTTATATGAATTTTAAAACACATCCAAAGAACGATTTTAATTTGTGATAGCATCCGTGTCGAATTCTGGTTGTATTTTACTACCAGACAGTGCACATGAACATTTTTGGCTGTTTTAGATTAAATGTGAAGCTTATAAAAAGACATGAGTAAAGAAATGTGTAGCAGACATACGAGCGTAGATTTTACCAGCTGATAGAAACAGACTGGTTTGTCTGCTGCTTGCAGCAAAGGATGTTTCTGAGACCATTAGTGATGTTCCCTAACAAAACTGGTCTACTGAAGATGAAAATGTGACCGGCTGGTTCCACTGTCCCTTCCTAACTGTTTGTTTTTAATCTGACATGTTGGACTTCAGTCCAGCTCTAACTGCTGAGACATCACAGAGAAAAAGAACCTTGATAGGATTAGTCTTTGTTAGTAATTTATTCTATAGAAATAAATACTGTTGTTTCCAAATAATAATAATTCTATTCTTATAAAGGTCCACCCTAAATGAAGAAACGAACTTGCTTTAATTTTGCAGTCACAGTTTATGTGAGCAAAACTGCCATCGAATAAAAAACGTTTCTGTGGATGGTGCTTTTTTTGCATTCATTTTTTTAGGAATGTGAAGAAGTTGAACTGCTTCCCATAAATATTAATGATCTGCTGTCAACAGATTGCATATCAGTCCTCTTCTCTTGAGAAACTTGCTGCTCCTTCCACTGTTTTCCACTGAGATGTTTTGAAGCAGGTCACTTCTGAAGATCTACTGCCCTGCAGAGATTCAGTCCAAAGCTAATGCAGACAGTCTGGCTAATGGAGGTCTTCAGAAGTGTCAGAACATTAAGGCGTGCTGTGTGGAGATTGGAGTTGGGAGAAAATGCTGCAGGGTGCTGGTTTTCTACAAGCAAGTCTCTGCAGCTGCGAGGGAGTCAACCTGAGTAGATTATCACGTCTTCCTAAAAACTAGATTTTAACCCAACCAGACATATACTGTCAGTCTCTCTTCCGAACATCGTCCCCGCTGGGAAGCATTTCCTATATAGAGATGAATAATTTCTCACCTCTTGCAGGAATGTGGGAGCAAGGAATGTCCAAATACCAGACCCGTTTAACATAATAATACATTAGCTAATTATGCAAAGCACTCCTGATATGCAAAGCACACCTGATGTGTCTGTAATAATGCTCCATATGACTTTATCTGTTTATTTTCTTGGGACGAAAAAAATCCAATTTAATACACAGGCACTGATGTGGCGTGAATGAAATTAATGTTACGCAACACCCGGAACCCCCAACAAGGCAGCAGTAATTGCCTCTGGTACACAGTTACTGTTATTTTCTAATGAACTTTTAATGCTTCTGTCATCTTGCAGGTTGGCCCTTCAGTGATGTGATATGCAAACTGAGCGGTCTTGTGCAGGGAATGTCTGTCTGCGCCTCCGTCTTTACACTTGTGGCCATTGCCGTGGATCGGTAAGTCTTTAAGTGTGACCTATATACCAAGGATTGCAGTGAATGGGACTTTATTAACATTAAATGAGAAGTGAGATATTGACCACACCAGAAGGGCTGCAAAACAACTCCTTAAATGGAAGCTCCCCAGGTTTCTGTTGATCCTTGAGGAGTCAGACATGCTGTGCTTCGTTTTGGTGTTCCTGTGTAACACGGAACCGAAGTTATTGTGACACGTAATAATAACCACTAGTGGGGTTTTTAAAAAACGACGTCACAAGCAAACAAACATAAAGAACAAAAATGAACCCATTTCTTTTGTTTCAGGTTTTAGAAACACATAGAAAAAACACAAGAGAGAACTTTCAGGTGAGAGGAGAAAACCCGCAGAGGGCGGGGGTCTGGAGAGTCAAAGATCAGCAAACGACGACTGTGTGGGAAAGCAAACAACAGTTTTAAACTAATTTACACTGTTTCCGCCACCAGTCAAAACTGTGGACACACCCTCTCATTCAACTATTTCCTTCAATTTTATTATTGGCTACATTGTAGATTAATACTGTTACGGTTAATACTATTACTCTGATGACAGCTTTGCTCACTCTTAGCATTTTTTCAGTCAGATTCATGAGGAATTGACCTGGAATGGTGTTTAATTAACAGGGGTTCTTCGTCAAGTGTTCAATGGTGGAATTTCTTGCCTTCTTAATGTGTTTGGATCATCAGTTGTGACGGTCGGGTTGGAACACAGTTAGTGATCCGGTTCCACTACGGTTCTACTGCACATTATGGCAGGAACCACTTAACTAAATAAAAAGAAACAACAGTCCATCATTACTTTGTAATTATTGTGTAATTAGTCCTTATTACAAAACCTATTCTGGTTTGTTTTACTCTATTTTGTTTACTGCATAATTCCTTCATCATTTTGTTTTTTGTATTAATCCACAATGTAGAAAATAAGAACAAACACTGAATGAGAAGGTGAGTCCAAACTTTTGACTGGCAATGTAGATGTTGCTGATTGTTTTGGTGGGATATTACATTTACAAATGAATCCCAAATGTAAAATGAACCCAAATGTCATTGACCAGCTGAGATGTTTTTGGTGTTCAGATTTTGCCTCTTTAGTTTTGTTCTAGAGCCACTGAGCCTTAAAAGGCCTAAACCATCACACACCAACCATCATGTGTTCTGACACTGTATAACTGTTGTGTTCCCTAATAAAAAACTGACTAAGGGGACACTGCATGATTGTTTCATGTTATCTACATGATTCTCACAGCTCCAGTGTCTTTTTGCATGTGTGTTTGAGTGTCTGTATGTGTGTGTAAATGTCTTTTTGTGTCTGTGCATGTTTGTGTGTCTGTGTCTGCCTGTATGTGTTTGTGTGTGTGTGTTTGTCTCTGTGTCTATGTATCTGTGTGTTTCTGTGTCTTTGTGTGTCTGGGTGCCTGTGTGTGTCTCTGTGTCTGTGCATCTATGCATCTGTTTGGGTGTCTGTGTCTCTGTGTGTGTCTGTATGTTTGTGTGTCTGTGTGTGTGACTCTGTCTCTATGCATCTGTGTCTGTGTGTGTGTGTCTCTGTGTCTGTGTCTCTGACTGTCTGACTGACTGACTGTCTGTCTGTCTGTCTGTCTGTCTGTGTGGCAGGAAGCTCAGCGCTGAACCTGTTTGAGTGCTATGACACTCGGACGGAGACATGGCAGAACAGGCCCAGCATGCTGCAGTCCCGGTGCAGCCACGGCTCGGTGGAGGCCAGCGGCCTGATCTACGTGTGCGGGGGCAGCCTGGGCAACAACGTGTCCGGCAGGGTCCTCAACAACTGTGAAGTGTACGACCCCAACACAGAGGAGTAAGGTCACCCTTGTTATGCTGTAATTTCTAGTGCCAGCGGATTTCAGTCCCTGAGGAACAAACAGAACGCTTAATACTCTCCTCTGCTGTCCTACAAACTTGAATGTGTCCTCGGATTGTTAATCAGTTTGGATAAAAGTGTCTGTCAAATAATTGTAAAGTAATGTAACATTTATCCCAACACAATTTTAGTGTTGTGTTTTGACTCACATATTTTATTTTACTTAGCAAATTATAATGAGAAATCAATGGAATGTTCAGTTTAAATAGGATTGTGTTAATGTTATCGTTGCTGTTTCAGTATTGTCAGTATCCTTGAGGGATTTTCCAGCATTTTTCTCTTTCTGACGTTTGACTGCCTCAGACAATTCCGAAACCCCTTGACATTGAAAACACACTTATTAGAAAGGGCATACGCTCTGATCAGTCATTTATTGTCATTTGAATCATATTGACACAGTGAAACAAAACAAGGTTCCTCCAGGACCAGGGTGCAACACAAGATCAGAACAGAGCCAAAGAAAGGACATAAGAAAAACACAAAAGCAACAAAACAACAGGACAAGACGACATTTAGTGGAATTGGCAATAGCTACAGTACCTGCTGGTGAATTTAGGGTTCTGAAAGATACTGTGTTCTAGCAGCAGAGGGTTACATGTGTAAAAATGTAGATGAGAAAGAGACAGTAAAAAACATGATTCTGCAAATATAGCAGCAGCAGGATGGAGAATGTGCCATGTAATTAATAAAAGGGTATTAACAGAGGTAATTTAAGTCAGAGTTGTTCGGGGGAGGGGTGTATTGGTGGTGTGTGTGTGGGGAGGGTCAGTTTATGTTTCAGTTCGAGACAGAGGAATGCATTATTGGGACACTGATGCAACAGTTGTGGAATAGGATGGAAAATGCGGAGGTCTTTCTTTTAAGGTGGTTGTGGTGTTAATCATAGCACTTCATCAAAGAACAGTTCATCATTTTGTTGTTCCTAGCTGCTGATTACACTTTCAAAAATTTCATTACAACCTGGCTAACAGGAATGCTGCAACATTTTGAAAAAAAATTGTTCCATTAACTTACCGTGAAAGTTAAAATCTTTGACTGGACACATTAACATGCTATCAGTGAATTGTTGCATTATTTACTTAATGCCACAATTATTTTATCATGCGTTAACCAAGTTTTTATTAAAATCCTTTTATTTTGAAAGTTTAAAAAGCTCCTTAAAAGTTTCAATTGTTTAAAACATATGTTAGTGCACTTTTGAGCGTTTAGCTGTATTTAAAAAATGAAAGTGCCAAATACACTGATTTTGCATTGATCGCATTAAACCACCCGATCAATCGCGGTTAAAACATTTAAATCCCCAGCATCAATAAAAACACTCCTTTGCCTTCAAAGTAAAAGTTTTAGCTATATATTTAAAATACCTGACACTTGAAAATCAGCAGCTGGGGAGGACTAGGGACGGGTACTGAACCCGGTACTCCATCGCCTAAATATAAAAGACAGAAGTATGGATAAACTCCCGCGCACACACACACAACTCTCTCGCGCACGCACACACACACCACGCCCACGCAGACACACAGCACGAGACAACTCTCTCGTGCACGCAGACCCACACCACGAGAAAACTCTCGTGCAGGCAGACCCACACCACAAGAAAACTCTCTCATGCACGCAGACCCACACAAGAAACCTCTCGCGCACGCAGACCCACACCACGAGAAACCTCTCGCGCACGCAGACCCACACCACGAGAAACCTCTCGTGCACGCAGACCCACACCACGAAAGAACTCTCGCGCTCGCACACACACACACACACCACGAGAGAACACTCTTGCATGTGCACGCAGACCCACACCACCACGCACGCACACACATGAGACAAGTCTTGCACGTGTGCACACACAACAGAAGAAAATTCACACACTCGCACACATACAACAAAGGCAACATTTATAGTATTCCTTCATCTGAAAAAAGTGAATGGTGATCAGGGAGCTTACATGTCAGTTATATGAACTTGAAGCATTAGAATCGGCATGAGTATCGGCCGATCACCTAGACAAAAAAATCGGTACTTGGTATCGGTGGCAAAAATCCTGATCGGAGCATCCCTAATTAATGTCACACATCCACATCTACCCGTCCTTGATCTGGTCAAGGCTGGGATTATATGAATCTGTGCAGGACGAAGGGTCTCCAGTGAAGAGCCACTGTTTTAGTTTAATGATAGTTGTGCTGTCCTCGCCCTGAGATCTCTTATTTTTTCACCAGCTAGACAGCGAGATAACGATCCTCCAATAACCAGACTTATTTCCTTATTTGGGCTGATTTATTGAAGAATGGCCTCTGACCATTGCCTTCTCTTTGACCATCGTAAAACTGAAAACATACAAAATATTGTTTTAGCTAACTAACATTGCAGACTTGCTTGTTACTCACTTACTGCAAGCTAACGTGATAAACCATTCATACTCTAACATACAAAACATACAATTTTTTAACAAAACAAAAGGACAATTATTGTTTTATCAACCCTTATATTCACGGACAAATCTTGTCCAAGGCAACAACGTTTATAAGGTTTTTGTGAGCTCAAAATAGCAATTTCTCAGCATTGTGTTCCGCCATCTTGTATTTATTTTTTTATTTTACATGACCCAAACAATACTAAAAGGCAACCACTAGGAGGAGCTCTAGGGCAGTTTACAAAACTATATTATACTGTCATCAATTGAAGGCAGAACAATAGTAAATTGCTAAAAGAGATCTTGGAGTGGAAAGCCTTTCATATAATTTTCCCTTATATCACTAAAGTAATTGCACAGAAGTCGTGTTGCACATTGTCACTCAGAGTGTTTGTAGTGTAGATGTGTGTGTTCAGAGTTCTTGTTTTCTGTGAATCCAGGTGGAGAGTGTTGTGTGGTATGAGGGAAGCCAGGAAGAACCACGGTCTGGTCGTGGTCAGCTCCAGGATTTACGCAGTGGGGGGACAGAATGGCCTTGGTACGTATTTGTGCTCTTCAAAAACATTATATTGAATGTAGAGTGACAGAAAGTTGAGATTTCGGGCATTTACCAAGCCCTTCAAATCTAAAGCAGAGCTCGGTGAATGCTGATGTACTTCTTTCATGCTGTGGTGTGTGAAATGTAAATGCAGAGTGTGTGTACTCATCGAGGACTCTCTCTTTTTTCTGAAAGATTTGCTGTTTTCCAATTGGACAATTCGAGGCAGCACAGCACAGTTAATTATCCTAATCCAGAACTTCTTGTAGCCTGAAGCACCCCAATAACCAGTGCAGCATTTTTAATGATAAAATTTTTACTGTTTCTGGTTTCTGCACAGCTAAACTCACTGATTCATTTTATCACAGTAGCCCTGACATGATGTGGTTTTAATGAACACACTGATTACTATTACCCAAATAATTAATATCATTATTTATATTTTTACTTTTTATCACAAAATCTCAGCACAGATTAGTGAAAATAAGAATAATAAATTGATTGATTCCCAATTGCTTGTTTGGAGCCATTTCCAGCTGTGCATCACGAGTACCCTGGTAACAATCGTGACCAAATTGAGTTCATTGCATCTGTGGATATGGTCTGTTTCACAGATTTGCTGTATTGTCCAGTGGAAAAACACCATAATGTCCATGTCTTACTCTTACTTCTATCTCTGTGCTTTCCCTACTTTTGCCTTAACTTCTGACTTGTCTTTGTTGTTTGGGTGTAACTTAGCCTACAGCAAGTAGTTTGAATAGCTGGTGTTGATTTAAGTTTAGCTATACAGGTTTAAGGAACCGATGTGGACTGGAGCGCTGATTTTTGTCACTCTGGATAAGAGCATCAGCTAAATTCCTTAAATATATATATCAGTGGGTCTGACCTAGGGCTGGGCGATTTGGCCTAAAATAAAAATCTCGATTAATTCAACATTTTAACTCGATTACAATTAATGAACAATTGTTTATTTATTTATTTAGCCTTCATAGTTCACTGACAAGTTTTGTACAGTAAATATGCTCACATGTTACAAGTGAGAGGTTTTGGAATGAATGGTGCATTACTTGATTTTAAAATAGTTGAAGGAAACACATTCTAGTATTTATGATTAATTATTGAACATCAGTTTTGAACAACTGAAATTAAAAATAAATAACTTGCACTTTGGAAACAAAAAATTATTTTCAGTGTTTTTCTTATTAAAAAATAGTGACTCCACATGCGGTAGTGTTTTAAAAGGGAAAGTAATTGAAATAATTGACCTGGAAAATTTTGATCGATTATAGGTTCTGAACGTCGATTTCGATTAGTTTTCGATTAATTGTCCAGCCCTAGTCTGACTGATGTGTGCCTCTGACCCTACAGGTGGTCTGGACTCTGTGGAGTATTACGAAATAGGCAGTAATGAGTGGAAAATGGCATCGCCGATGCCATGGAGAGGCGTCACTGTGAAGTGCGCGGCGGTGGGCTCGGTCATTTATGTACTGGCCGGCTTCCAGGGGGTCGGCCGCTTGGGGAACATCATGGAGTACCACACAGAGACGGACAAATGGGTGACCGCCAGCAAAGAGCGTGCCTTCCCTGTCACCAGCT
>JBBMFX010032951.1:0-11915 GCA_037832545.1 Rhabdalestes septentrionalis
TCCTGACGCAGGATTGGCAGTTCCACAGACCACCATGGACCACTGTAGGAGGCTGTGGAGAAAAACATATCTGGGAGGGATTATTGGGATTTCTACAACGATTACGAGTGAAGTACCTTCTTGGACGAGAAGTTATGTGAACTGGTGTGGGTGTGATGCACATTATATGTTAAGAGAAAACGTAGGAAGAAAGAAGTGATACTTAGCCAGGTGTAGTTTGTTGGAAACAGTTATTCCTGGTTGATGGTGCAAAACAGAATGTCTGTAGCAGACAGAATGTCTGTAGCGGACTGCCAGTCCTCTTAAGGTCAGCAGAAGCCACTCCCACCTCTTGACACCTAATTTCTGAATCAGGTGGGCCTTATACTAGTCAGTTTCAGTGCAACTATCCCAACTTCTTAGTGTATCAGCACAACAACACAATACCAAGGCTAAGCTAGCAGTCCTAGATAACAATAAGCAGAATTAAATTAATTAGGCTTAACACAAGTTCCAGCTGAAGCAGATCTCAAACAGATCTTAACCACACCAATCATTACACATAAGACAACACCTGTAAAAGAAGGTAAAACAAGGTAAGGAAGGTAAGGGGATTTGTTTTTGTTTGTTTGTTTGTTTTTATTTTGTAAGTAAGCGAAATAAGAGATGGTTAGTTGCCAAGGTGCTCCTTGAAGAGGTGACACAATAGCATTAGCAGCCAACAGAGCCGGTATCCTAATGCAATGTCCATGTGGACTTAATGCAGGGAACTTTAACCATGTGTATTTAAAACAGTGCTTCCCAAACTACACCAGCTTGTGAAGAGGAGCCTACACACTAGAAAAAGGAACTAGCCTTATGATTCCTCTCCGCAGTGGCAGGACTGCTTTGACAGGAGACTTTTGGACATCCCGACCTTGAACTCACACTGTGTATTGAGCAGTGATGGGAATAACGGCGCTATAAATAAACGGCGTTACTAACGGCGATACATTTTTCAGTAACAAGTAATCAAACCAGTTACTGTTTCTCCCGTTAAAATGCCGTTACCATTACTGACAATAAAATGTGCATTACTGTAACTGAGAACACTGAAGCGGTTTTCATGCGAGCAGCGTGTGTGTGTTTGGGGTCGGGGCGGGACACATAACCAGTGATGATGATTGGTGTGTCTTTACACATGATGTAACTGAGAATGCGATGATTGGCTTAGACTGAGTTAATTTCCATGGTCAGCTAATCGGTTCGTCACACTCAAGCATACACACGATCAGTCAAAGGCAGTTTTTGCAAGCTGGAAGTTTAAGAACTTTTCCATAACTGATGTTAAAGGCAAAAATGTTTGTGACGGGCAGCTTATGCCCAGGAAAAAAACGTCTCTCGGCATCGGTGATTAGTGTACAATGTTTTATATTTATTTTATAGTTGTATCTAATTAGATTTTTTGAAAATAATGCCATGATTACTTAATTACTGATGTAACTCAGCCGCAGTTACTATTTGTGAGAAGTAATGAGAAACTGTGGTGAGCGAGAGAGAAAATAGATGGACTCTGAATGATCTTCCAGCAAATTGCTTTTATCGTCAGCTGCACAGCCTTCAATAAGTCAGCACCAGGTGCGAAGTGCTCCACCCAATGGCCAAAGGACATATCGCACCTACTCCAACTTGAACTGATCCAGTGTTCCACCTGTCACCCCACCCGTGCCACTAAATTGCCCGGGGTGGGTGACCGGCGGAACACCGCCCCTACATACAATATAAAAGGCTGTCGCCACTAGGGCTCTTACCACAGTTCAAAACTCTGATCTCCCTGATTCTGTGTCATGCACTGTTGCTTTTACTCAGTTTGACCTTGTGACCCTCCCCACTCTTGGGGATGTGGTTAGCCATATTAAGCCTGCAGGTTCTCCCCAGGACCCATTTCCTCCACGATTTTTTAAGGAAATTTTCCCTAGCATAGGTCAGTCAGTCTGTGAAATCATAAATAGCAGTCTGTCATCTGGTTTGGTTCCTGCAAAGTTTAAACATGCAATAGTGCAACCACTGCTTTAGAAATGTGGCCTTGATGAAACAGTGTTGTCTAATTATAGGCCTATTTCCAAGCTGCCTTTTCTCTCTAAGGTTTCAGAGAAGATTGTTTCTCAGCAGCTGAAATGCTTTCTAGATGAAAATTGCATCCTTGAGGTTTTTCAATCAGGTTTTAAAACACTCCATAGTACAGAATCTGCATTATTAAGAGTCTTTAATGACATCCTTTTGGCATGTGATTCTGGTAACCATGTTGTTCTTGTCTTGCTTGACCTAACAGCTGCATTTGACACAGTGAACCATAATATTTTAATATCCCGATTAAGGGATCTAGTGGGTATTGCCGGCACTGTACTTGACTGGTTTAAGTCCTATTTGACAAACAGAACTTTCTCTGTCAGCTTTTTTGGCTCAGAATTACAATCTGCTTCTTTGCCGTGCTGCGTTCCACAGGGCTCGATTCTAGGGCCACTGCTGTTTTTATTGTATTTATTGCCTCTTGGGTCCACTCTTAGAAAGCATGGGATATTTTGCACTGCTTTGCACTGTTTCCATGACTGTCAAATTTATTTCCCACTGAAGCAGAATGATGGTACTTCCAAAAAACAATTAATGGCCTGTCTAGATGACATTAAAGCATGGCTGGCTTTGAATTTTTTTAATCTTAATGAGAAAAAACAGAGGTGCTTGTGTTTGGACCTGGTGGCCCCTGTGAATCTTCCTCTGTTGGTTTGGGACCTTTGGAAATTTATTTTAAACCTGTTGTTACCAACCTTGGTTTTAAGTTGGACAGTGATTTTAAATTGGACAGCCAAGTCAGAGCAGTGGTGAAGTCTAGTTTTTATCATTTAAGGCATCTGGCAAGGGTGAAATCTTTTCTTTCTTGGCAGCACTTTGAAATAGTGATCCATGCTTTTATTACCTCTCGATTGGACTACTGTAACTCACTTTATGTGGGGGTTAGTCAGTCGCTGCTCACACGCATGCAGATGGTCCAAAATGCCGCTGCAAGGCTATTAACGTAAAAGAGAGCACATAACCCCTGTGCTGGCCTTATTGCATTGGCTACCTGTGTCTTTTAGAGTGGATTTTAAAACTCTTATGTTTGTTTTTAAATGTCTTCACAACCTTGCCCCGCTTTACCTCTCTGAGCTGCTCCACCCCTACATACCTTGTCGGTCTCTTAGGTCAGCTGAACAGCTGCTCCTGGAAGTACCAAGATCCAAGAGGAAGCTTAGAGGGGATAGGGCCTTTTCTGTTGTGTTTATATTTTATTTTTTATCATTATTAGTATTATTATTAACTACTCAGTTTCCATGAACATTGTTTATTTTAGTCTCACTGTACAGCACTTTGTGTCAGCTGTGGTTGTTTTAAAGTGCTTTATAAATAAAGTTGTTGTTGTCGTTGTTGTTGTTGTACAGTTAGTTAGCATTACCATTAGCATTTGAGCTAATGCTAGTCTGGGTTAAAAAACACATTGTAGTTAACAGGTTGTCAGAACCTACCAGTCGTCTAGTGCATAATTGTTGTCTATATCGATCTCTTTCAATGGCTATAACATGGTGAATAAGCTACCTTTGGATGCTGAAAAACATTTTTTAAGTTTGGAGGAGAAGCAGCACATACGCACTGAATTCGTCCATGTTTGTGTCTGTTTAGTGAGCGTGACCTGTGGGCGTGACCTGTGACAAACAATCATGCAGCTCCCGCTGAGCTCCTGTCTAGTGGAAATGCGGGCCCACAATTTTGACAATGCGCCCACATGCAGCTTCTTTCATAAGTAGGAGCGAGCAGCGGCGCACATTTAAAAAATTTTCATGTGAGGGAAAACTTTATGGAGTCCTCGAATTTAAAATTCAAATGTATATCACATGCATTGGAATGCAGTAAGCCAATAAAAGATTATTATATAAAATAGCTTGCCTGGCCAAAAAAAGGATAAGTGACATAAACTGGTAGAAAACACTTAACAACTACATTTCTCAAGTGTTGAGTTTAGAATGAAAGCATTTTAATGTAAATTGTATGATTTAACGGATTTAAAGGAATTTTTAAATTTAGTTTTCATGGGTTTCAATTAGCCAAAAGTGGGAGAGTTACAATTGGATGTAAGGAGCATATTATTGATATATTTAATGAGTTGAATCTAAAAATTAAAAGATCTGAAAAAAATTCCAGACCCTTGGGATATTTAGTTCCATATCCATTAACACAGACAAAATTGTCAAAAAAGGCAAGTGAAGTGCACACCAATGGCCCACAGGAGGGCCAGAGGGTTACACAGATATACTTTTGGCCATATAGTTCTGCATGACACTTGTGTCCCATTGCTTTTAACCATATAGTTCAATTAATACAGGGGTGTGTGTGGGGACGTGGCCCTAGGTCTCATATGAGGTTTCATAAGGCTTGGTCACAGTATTGAGCCTGAAATGTCTACTTTTGAAACTGCATTAATTTGAATGGGGTTAAGAATGAATGTAAGTAAATGAGGGAAACGGATGCACCGACTGCATTTTTGTGTCAGGGAAGTTGGCCTGATATATCACATGAAGTTTGGTGGGTTTCAGACAAAGCATGTCCAAGCAGTCCTATCTGAAATTTGAGCCCAATTCATTCACTATGGGAATTTTTTCACCAGAAAATGGAAATAACGAATGAAGACAAGACGTAGCAAGCATCTGTGAACAAGCATGCTGTTTGTGATTGGTTCTGATGTGTCAGAGTTGGAACGGTGTCTATCTTGAAAGCCCTGGGAGTAGTATCGGGCCAAAAATGGGTGCACAAAATTAAAATACAATAACAGTGAAGAAGAACAATAATGGCATGCATGCTATGCAATCGGCTACACACACATTACACTGACTTACATAAAACAAGAATGCAGTGCTGAAAATCTACAGAAGAAAAACAAACGAACCTTTGCAAATTAATAGGCGGAATTGGCATAATTTTAAACAAGCGTGTGGTGGCAAAATAATAAGTTGACAGCAGTCATCATCCATAAAATTTCAATTCCCCCAAATTTTCTTTTTATGCTTATTTTTTTCCAAAAATTTTCCAGGGCCTTGAAATTATTTGTTCAGATTCACAAACTTTCAAGGATTTTAAGGACCCATGAGAACCTTAGCTATATTGCATACACTTAGAACTTCATAAAACTTTATTTTCTATTATTTTATGCCTGTGCACACCAGTTCTTCCAGAGGCCATCCCATTCTGTGATCTTCTGTGGCACACCTCTTTTTGGCAAAACAAATGGCTGGCTACAGACTGTCACTTTCAAATAAACACACAAAATAAACTAAAACTTCTATTTACATGTTTCATTTAGTATTAAATGGTAACACTAGAGCTGCCTTGATAGAGACATAAGATACTTATGACAATAAGGAGCCATATGTACAGTGTAGGTAGTCAATAACCGCAGACATACTTGACAAACTGTTAAAGATTTTTCTCTCTGGGTGGGAAGTGATACGTTCTAACATGTATATTAGGTGCTGGTGGAAGCAAGTGAAAGCAGTCCCATTTTCCAAGGCGATGTCCACCCAGTCCCACATGCATTTCAAGGGGGTGTACTCGTAGCCTGCAAACAGCGCTGGGTTGGCCAACAACCCCCGGGCAGACATCACTCCTATAAAGATTGACATAGTAAGAATGTGAAGTAGAAAGTACACAAAAGTACAAAAATTTGTAGCAGGTTTGCCAAAGACTATTAAAAGTATATGCATGCTTAAAACACTGAAGTTATCTCATATGATGATATAATGATCATGGTGCTCTCAACAGGAAAACCTACAGTTTAGTTCGAAAACATGATTATTTGATCAAATATCCGTTGTATTTCAAAAAGGGTTTCACACAGGATTCTGGGAAAAGAAAAAAAGAATATACGATGAGCAGCTTTCATAAAATGGATCCTATCATTAAAGACCTGTCTGTGATGGTGAGGCCTCAGCCCACTGCTGTATACGCTACTGACCAACGACTGTGCAGAAATGCACAGTTTCAACCACATTAAGTTCGCTGATGTCATGGCAGTGGTTGGTCTGAAACATATATATTAGACTAGATTTAAAAAAACGTCATTCTCATCGCATGTCTACCACCTCTCCAGGACTTGCAGATAAATTCAGAATAATCAGAATAATTCAACCCTTGCTTACCATGGAAGCTGTGCAATTACTTATCTGGTTTCTAGTCAGCTCTAAACTGAACTACTACAATTTTTTCCTGGCTGGACTCTAGTGGATAGGCTGGTGGCCTAGTGGTTATAGTGTTGGCCCTGCAAACAGAAGGTTGTGGGGTTGAATTCCAGCACTGCTAGTGTCATCACTGTGGTACCCTTGAGCAAGGGACCATTCCCACACACTGCTCTCTGGGCGGCCCTTGTTGGTAGCAGCCCCATGCATCACTTGGTGAATGGGTTAAATGCCGAGAAAAAAATAGACATTGTTTACATTTTCCTGGAACTCTCCATTGTCCAGGAGAATGTTGTACTGGAAAACCCCACACTCACAGCACTTCCCTGGTCTTTTCTCTTATCACTTCTTTTATTACAAAGCCTTGTGCAAGGGAGAACAGCACTGCACAAATGTCAGAGCTGGTCGAAGGGCACTTCCTCAAAAACTTACACCTATATAGACCGAGCTGGAAAGAAAAAGTTTCTTTTAGAACATTCTATGGTTAACAGTTCACTTCCCATTTTGCGCATCAGACGCTTATGTCTAGTTTTTGCTCCCACTCTTTCCTTTGCTTACAGCTTATGCTTGTTTTTTTGTCACATAAGCACTGAAATTTGTGAAATGAGCCTGATCATATGAATACTCTATTAATGCACGTTTTAATGTTAAGTTTTAAGTAATTAATTCTAAGTTTTAAGTAACTAATGCTAAGCAATGAATGATTATTCCCACAAGAAACAGTGTTTCATTTCAATATGTACTGGCTGAAATGACAAATACCTCTTGACTTAAAATATGATCTCACTGGTATAAATATCACAACAAAAACTAAACGCTTCTCAGATTATTAAATGTAGGATTTCATTTGAACACAACATTGAGTGATTTAACAAGAAGAACAACTGGAGGAAAAACAAAACTTCAACCTTTCCCAACTCAGAGAAAAACACAGCTGACTTCAAGTTTAGTTTGCTAGTGTTCCCCAATGCAACCCATCCTGGCTAGTATTACAAATCAAGTATCAGTTCTATAATTTTAACACATCAAAATAAAATGTTTACAGCAAATGTACAGTTTTTTTTTTCAAATGATATGACTGACTCTCTGGACATAAACTAGAAACAGCCTAGTCTGATAAACATTGTAGTATTGGCAGAAAACAACAGAGTGTGAACAAAATATGTTGTTTTCCATTGCCTTTTCAGTAATAAAAATATTTAAGCATAAATTGGTAAATTTGTATTGCATAAATTGGTTTGCTCTAACTGGGTTGGTGTCTTTTCAACAAGATTACATTTTTAAACATATAATCATGAACATAATGTTTAATGCAGCCTTCATTTAATGTTTCATGCAGCCATAATGTTAATATCTAGTTGTGTAATGTCTTGTTATGTATGTTAATAGTGCCACATTTATATGCGTGACAGACTTATGAAAACACATTCAAGTCACATTCTTTACTTTGTATGTTATAGTTTTACAGTCAATCCTTCAGTCAACACTTGTATTTAAAGCCTAAGTTTGAACATTAATTGAGGTGTCTTTGATCTTAATAATTAGACCTATTTGCCAAAATCAGTCCTTTGCTTTTTCACATCTCGATTTACATCGGAAAGGCATTTGTACTCAATAAAAATTTAAATGAAGGAAATAATCTAAAAGTTTTATTCAAGTTACTGAGGTACATTTGTACTGTTACTGAATTTACTGAGATAAATTTGAGCTGTGACTGAACTTTAAGCTGTAATGTGTGTTCCATTCATATGTTGGTTTGTTTGTGTGTGTGTGTGTGTGTGTGTGTGTGTGTGTGTGTGTGTGTGAAAACAGCATAAATAAACTTGATAAGCAATTTGACAACAGGAGTAAATATTATTATGCATCAAAAGTATGCACATTATGATACGAGCAGACAGATTAAAATATCCTGCACAAATTGTTGTAAAAAAAAAAGTCACCAAAATGCAGTGTATAAATTTCATAATGAAATACAAAATAAGTACCAAAATACAAAAGGTCCACTTAAAAAAAAGAACCCCCCCTTGCACTAGGCTGGCTGCGGGCCTGAAATGTATGGGATAACCACATAGTAACTGGATTTCAAACTTACTAGCCAGACATTTTAAACAAGTATATACTAAAAATAGGTACATAATTATGTACAGAATTTGTAATAATGTTAAAATGTCTGACAAAATGCATAAATGTAAATGTGTACTTAAATATAAAAAATCAAGCATTCAATAGAATAGAATATTTGTTAGTTGCAGCCCTATGGTACTTTTGAACAAGAAAACACTCACATACCATCCACTCCTGTGAGCTCATACATGGACTCTACATCTCGAAGGCTCTTGATATCACCATTGGCAATGACTGGGATGGAGAGACTCTCTTTAATGGTTTTAATAGCATCAAAATGCACTGGCTGATGCCTCTCATCAGGAGTACGCCCATGGACTGTAATCCATGACACCCCTGCTGCCTCCACCTTCTGACAAAGGTCCACTGTCTTCCTTACATCCTTATGAATTCTGTAGGTACATATAAACTGAGAAACTAAAAATACATATAAATAGACACACATTTTTAAAAATGTATTCTGTAAAGTAACATCCATATGCTTTATTTCCATACCTTATCTTAATAGATACTGCATAGTTGGGATTGCACACTTGGTTTTTCACATGTCTCACCATGTCTTTTACTAGTTGTGGGTTATTAATCAAGCATGCTCCATAGCCATCTGCCATGGCCCACCTGAAAATGCCACATAAATATATGCAATATCACACCCTAGATACATCCTGTGTATTTTATGTTTGATAATTTATTTCAGAAATACCTCTGAGGACAGCCACAATTCAGATCCACACCATCAGAATAGGGAGCAACCACACAAGCAGCATCTGCAAGTGTCTGAGAATCTTTTGCCGCAAACTGAACTATCAAAGGTCGGTCAACTGTTTTGAATGCACAATAACAAATCAGTATTACTGAAGAAACATTTTTAAATCATTGTGAAAATGCGTGCATCTAGACGTACAGTGGTTGGTGGTGAATTCACTGTCCCTGGCTTTTACAGAACGCATGAAATCTGCTGCAACTATCATAGGAGTGAAGCAAAGGTTACAGTCGTACTTCCGCACCAAGGATCTGAAAGAAAGTCTGAAAAGCAACAGTATATTAATATGAAATCAATTATAAAATATTTTATCAAATTCATACATAAAGATTAATTGATCAACTTACTTCGAGTAGCGGACCATCGGGGCACAAACATTAACGCCTTTGCCACTTTCAAATAGGTTCATGATGTTGTCTGAAGATGTAAATTATAACTAAATATCCCATTAATTCAGCCTTTATCCAGACTGCACTACCGTAGGTAAATTCGTCCAACTGTACCGTTTTGTGCACCGTTTCTCTGTTGTAAAGATTCTTCTCTCACCTCCTATTCAAGACATCAGCTTAACCAGGACGCCTGTATTTTTAAATAGTTTCCTCACTGAATGAAACAACCCGGAAGTATCTAAGTGGCAGCCAAAATAAAAGCTGGTCGAAAGCCAAGGAAAGGTGGTTCAGTATTTTTTACTGAACAACAAACAGCAGGCTACACAGTAAGGGGGGTATGACAAGACTAAATCCAACAAAAAACCTACGAAAAAGGAACGCGAATTTCGGTTGACAGCTTTAACAGGAGACGACCCCTCACCAAAACCACGTGACAGTACCCTGATTTACTTATACATTGCGGGATTCATACACCCACCATTTAAACCAAAACACTCCGAATGCGCGCTCCCTGCCTCTGACCATCAATGCAGATTTTTGTCCACGGTTGTAAGTAATACGTTTGTGTGGCCGTGTTACGTTGTGGACACAACACGGGTATCAGTTCAAATCAAGTATAAATACACTAGTCTCGATGTCGCAGAATGTATGCGTCATATATGAGGTGGCAGCCATGGACGCTAGAGGCGAAGAGTCACACAGGAGTTCGCTGTTAGAAGACGGTAATTTAAGAGAAACATGCTTGTTTTTTTATTATATTAATGAATACATATGCAGTATTTGTTTGATATGCTAGAACTATTAACGGTTGATCATTCTGTAGAATGTTATGCGGAATTCTTGAACGAAGAGTTCAATGCGAAAACATACACGTCGCACGTCATTCACCATGAAGTCATCGCCGAGCATCTAGCTAAACTCGCGCAAGGCATCAGTCAGTTGGACAAAGAACTTCATTGTCAGGTAAGCTTCGACAAAGGGATAAGATATACTAATAAGATATATTTTGTGTCGACAAATAAAGAGCGTTGCAAAAACTCCCCTTGAACTTTCAGGTGGTGGCAAGACATGAGGATTTGCTGGCTCAGGCAACTGGGATTGAATCTCTTGAAGGTAAGGTTTTCCAGACGCCCAGAAATGGTTTCACTTACAGATCTGTTTATCCAATAGATAACAGTGTGAGTTTTGCAGTGAGCATTGTTTCTCTTTATTACTGGTGCATCAGTCGTTTAACAGCAGTAACTTTTCAAATTCTGTTCCAACAATGTTAATATAGAGTGATTTAATAACCCATATACAAGAATTATATTACTAGTCTATGGTGTTATGACAAAGATGGGATGTATGTGGCACAAGCTGCACTCACTTAAGTTTTTTTTTTGTAATATTTCAGTTAATCCATTTGCACTCTTTTGTTTCCCTCCTAACTCTGTTATTTCTCTGGTTGCAAGGAGCTTGTTTATGACCATCATTTCCTTCGGGATTATAAAGTTCTTTCTTATTTTATCTTAAACCAAGTATTTCTTTATTGCATTGCAAACCAGCACTCCTTAGTTGCACAGTCAAAGTCATATGCTGAGGAAGTGCACAGACACATACAAGAACAATATTAACTGCAATATAAAAAGTCAAGTTCTATTTCCTTTGTTTTGTTATATTTCTGAATATGGTTGTGTTCTTGTTTCATGTAGGTGTTCTTGAAATGATGCAAATAAGGATTGCAGCACTACAAAGTGCTATTGACAGGTAGCCAGATTAATTGCATTATATTGTAAATGCTCAGTGTTTGCTTTCAGAAGTTCTTATTAACTTGTCACTTTTTTCTCTTCTCTTTCATGCTCATTGAAGGATCAGGACCAAAATTGTTGACCCTTATAATAAGATAGTTGTTCGGACTGCCCAGCTTGCACGACTACAGGTATTTCTTTCCTTACATTGTTCGTTTTTACCAGTCTTTTCAGAAATTCAACTTGGTTTCCTGATGGAAAAAGCAGAAGCAGGTCAAAGGGTCTTTTTAGAGATCTTGTCATGGTGTTCACGCAATTACTTACTATGTATGAATACATATTCAACGGCCAGCAGTTTCTTTGATGTGGTCTGCAATAAACCACATTATTTGAGTAAACTGATTAACTGATGTTAAGCATACCTAACCAGAGTAATCCTGACTTCCTTTAGGATGACTCTATGCCTTATCTTAAGCCTGATTCATGCTCATGCAAAGGCAAATATGCTCCGACACGGCGCTGTACCGTAGGAGCTCGTTTGTATTCATACTGGCCCGACCCTGCGGCAAAGAAATTCGCCATTAGGACAGCAGGAGGCGCGTTTCTAACTTATCGGCCTGAGCCCCAAAAACATTTATCCAACTTTAAATTATTTATACAGAGTTGTAGTTCTACTCAGCATATGAGACAGTGC